>VZRS01013257.1:0-87386 GCA_013398055.1 Ifrita kowaldi | reverse complement strand
TCCTTCCTTCCTTCCTTCCTTCCTTCCTTCCTTCCTTCCTTCCTTCTTTTTCTTATCTACATCTACATCATCCACATCCCTCTCTGTATTTCTTTAGCTATATATATTTATGGTACTAGGGGCACAAAATGTTACAAATCAGACCACACGGTATAAATTAATACATTAATAAATTTTTTATTTTGCTGGTAACTAGTGTGGAATGAGAGAGGAAACACTAAAGGCAGACCTTATGTAGGAAGGTAAAGCATCTTGTACCAGCATTCCTTCCTCACTAGAACCTCTTAATTTTTTTAAAACAAGTCGATTCCCTTATTCTTCTCATAACTCCCTTTATCTATGTATGAGATGCAAAATATGATAATAAATCTTAGAACAGGCTATTACAGCTAAGTTGGTATTGATCACAAGGAGTGAAATTGCTATATTACATGTTGTAAAACTTATTCATATCCCACAAAAATATTACATTAAAAGTATAATAAATTGCAACACTTTAATCACTTGGCAAATGATTTGACTCTTTCTGTTCAATTTATAGTATCATTTCAGTAGCACCTGCTTCATAAAATCTGCATATTACTGATACTACTCTGATGGCTTTTATAGGAACGGTATTGGAATAATTTATGCAATTGCTCTTTTTAACTAATAATTCTTTTCTTCCACTTTCCCAGATAGCTTCATTTTTGCTTTTTCAAAATTTCTTCTATTATCTTATATTATCTCTCCTCGTGTTCACCATTGTCACTTTTTGAGCTAATGAAGTAATTTTTCTCCATGTAATTTAATCTTTCATTAGAAAAAAATAAGTTTTAATATTTGTACTACTTTTCTTAATTATAAATCACACAAATACAAGTCTATAAAATACGAGTGTCTCTGAAATTGCACTTTTGTTTCAGCTTTATGATACTAAATCTATTCTTTTTAATTAAGTTTTTATTGAATTTTCCATTGAAGAGTAACAAACAAACCATAAGATGTGAATTATACATAAGCTGAAGCATTCTGTATTAGTCAAAGGGAGAAAGAGTTCATACTTATTCAATGCAAATTTTTCTCATAAAGATTATAGATAGAATCCTACCTTAAAAAAAGAGATATGATCTATTCCACAATGTGCATTTAAAATCTTTATATCTCATCCATATTCTGTGGCATAGAAGTGCGTGATTTGCAGAGAGCTACATTCAGATTTGATCATGGCCTTCTGGAATCACTTCAGCAACATGAATATCATAAGGGTTCTGGAGGGCAGTTGAAATGAGATTATGCCAAAATCTGTAGACCAAACACCAGAACCAAAAAGAAATCAAATCTAGCAGGAGAGTACAAGATACTCTCCTGGACATGGATCCCTTAGAAAAGCAATAGAGAGTATATTATTTGGGGTGAAAGTGTTTTTAGTTGTATGCAAAATTAATATGAATATTAATGAAATACATGTTTTAAAAATAAATAACATACATAATTTTAAGTAATGTGAGCTATTTAGACTAAAATAATATCTGAGTATCCTTTCGTTCTTTCTTTTTCAATAATTTTTTGTTGGATGTGAGGTATAGGACAGAGAGAAAGGAGAGAATATTATCAGGTAACCACATTTTTGCTATAATTCTCCTTACTCAAAACACCTCCTCTTTAGAAGTTATTATCTGAAGCGCTGAAGTGCATTCAGTGTACAAAACCAGCAGGCCATGTTCAGATCCCCAAAAACTGAAAAAGAAGGAAATAAGTTCTTTTGTCCTACCAGCGAGGCTTGATTTACTCTGACCGCAGAACAGCCAAAAAACATTTAATAATACATATTTTTTAATAAGCCAGTAGTCCTGGTTCTGGCCAGTACAGGGTCAATTTTTGCAGCAGCCAGGAGGGGCACATGGGAGGTTATTCTATACCACCTCACAGCAATGCCAGGGGCAGGGCAAGGGAATATTTTCTGGGGTAGTGTGGTCATGGGTTGCATATTGTGGGTTCTTGTGTGGTGATCTTTTTTTGTGTGAGTCATTCATATTTCTTGTACACCCTTTTATTAATATTGTTGCTATTACTGTTACTCTTTGTTTCTTATCTCATTGCTGTTTCCAGTAAATTGTTCTTATGTCAACCCGTGGTCTTTACCTTATGTACCTTCAGTTCTCCTCTCCATCCCACCACAGAGGGATGGGTAGGGGGAGGGAGGAGACAGCAACCAGAGCACGGTTTGCAGTTTTTCAGTGGGAGCACTAAATCGGGGAGAACCATTCCTAAACCATGACACCAATACAGGACCTACAGAGAGAAATTCTTCCTTCTTAGGCTGCTGAGAAAGCAGGATTGGTACTGCGAACATGGATTTTCAAACAAACTGAAACCCAAAACTCTTCTAATTGTTATGAAAGGTAGGTATTTCTTGAAAATGAGGACACATGTCTGCACACCTTACCAAGGAATTAGAACTGTAATTTTGAGAAAGTGTCAGTTTCAATAAAATTACCCCTATAATGATCAGTTGCTATTATTTAATGTGATGGAATTATACAGAGACAAGAGAAAGATATTTTGGCCTACCTAATGCTTTTTGCTGACACCGTTTAATTATATTTTTCACCCTAACTATATGACGTCCTCAGGTATGGTAATGTTTTTTGCCTTGACACACAGTCAGTTCTGTCACTGCATTTAATAACATAAAAGGAAAGAAGAAAACATACCAAGTAATTAATTCACACAAAATAGGCAGCCAAACTCAAGTAATTGAATATTTTAATTAATCACAGGAAAATTGCAGAATATATCCCTGATTCTTAGTCTAGTTGTGGTGGAGACAAGAAGGAGAACTTGATGCTTACTAAAGGATAAGGCTTTTACTATTTAATACTTTAAAATAATAGTCGTTCAAGTGATTAATTTAGCATAATTGAGAGATACAGGTATAGGAAAAAAACCCCGATAACTGTGGTAGTATTTTACACATATAAGTCCATCTAGTACTAAAACCAGGAAAAAGTTCTCATTTTAAACAGTGTGAAATCAGCAGTTCCACTGCAGTACTAGCCTTGTTCATGTGTTTGAGAATGTTTGCATGGATAAAGACACATCAAAAAGAGGCAGAGGAGTGTCAACCATGCTACACTACACTGCAGAGATATGCTGGATGGCAGTATTATAGGTACATTTTACTGAAAACTCAAACCATCAGGAAAATATTGTTCTAAAAGGTACTGATGACTAACATTTTGGCTTTACATGGGAAAAAAAATTTGTGGTAACAAATGTCCTAAAACCTCAGCCATTCTGTTACTTTGAAACAGAGCTGGGACAGAAAGAGGTAGCAGGAATAGACCGTAAATAGTCTTATAAAACAGCAATAGTCAAAATCTAATAAAAAGTTCTAAGGACATTAAGTCCCTGAACTGTGATTCTTTAAAAGAGATTGTTAACAATGCAGCTTCAGTATAGTCTGAACATTCTGCCTCAAGAATAAGAGTTCACCAGCAGCTAATGAAAAATGTTACTAGCAAAAATAATACATGAAGCTGGTGGTAGAAAACCAGAAAATGAAGGAACATCAGAAAATGAAAGAGACTTGTACAGAAACAAGGAACTATTCCAAGCAGGGAGAACCAGAGTGGAAAAAAAAGAGAAAAAGACAAGAATCTTCTAAAAGTAGAGAAAATGACAAAGTGAGAGTTCAGAGCAAGCAAGAGCTCTGAACAAGCTTGTTCCCATCCTGAGTTGTAAAAGAATGGAAAATAAACCAGATTCTAGTTTTAAAGTGTTCTGACACGAGTGAATTTATCTGGATTTATTCTGATGTAAATGGGTTCAACAACTGATCAATCAAAAAAAAAGAAATACTGGTTTGGTTTTTGGGGTTTTTTTTGGGGGGAGGGGTGGTTTGGGATTTTTTGGGGGGTTTTTTGGTTTTTTTGGGTGCTAGAAACATTAGCATCCTGGGCAAGAGAGAAAGTATGTGTAGTAACAAGGCCACAATTTAACACATTTGGGAAGTTATCTAGAAAATCTGCTGTTCTTCAACCTTCTTTCCCTAATTAGCACTACATATCACTCTAAATGCTTTTCAGTCTGTCTTGAGGGATGACATAACACTGGTTCTTTTTTAACTCTGGACTGTCTGTATGTGCTAATAACCAGGTAAAAAATAGAGCTCTCCACAGGGTCTAGTTTTCTCTCAGCTTCTTTCCCTAACACGGTACTACTAACATTAGCAAATTTTATGTGTTTTTGATTAATTGACATGCAATGAGAACATAATGGAGAATATAGTTCCTTAAAATGAATTCTCAAGAAGATTGCCTATATTTCCTCATGTGAGGAATTCACGTGACAAAATTTGGAAACAGAAGTCTAAGTCCAAAATGTGAGTCTTCTGAGCATCTTGCCTAGAACAAGATAATCTGGATGGTAACAGAGTGTGGAAAATGCAGGAATATGCATTTCAGTTCAGATACTTTAAAGAGACAAAATGAAAAGAATGGGTGTCAATGATCATTCTTTTTCAGAATTGTTTAAACCCTTTCTGATGCTACAGGAACTGTCAAGCAAAGCTAAATATTAAGACTATGCCAGTTTTGACACTTTTAAAGGTGAATAGGTAGACCTTTATACTACAGAAAGCTCTATCTCAGACTCTCACCTCTCTTGCTGCAGATTACAGTGTCAGTTCTGACCATAGTTTTGATGATGGGTGAGAGATGACAATTGATGATGAAGGGCTATGGCTGGGATGGAAATTCAGCCAAGTCCTGTAACACCAGCATGTGATTTAAGTAACTCAAATGTCTTTGTCTTATGTACTATTACTGAGAAGTTTGTGAATTATGTGCTAGATGGGAGTCTGGTATTTTAAATTCCTTTTTCCCCAGATAAGTATCAAACTTATATACTGTTTCCAATATTAAGAAAACTAATGCAGTAAACACAACACTCCTCAAAATGTTGTCCTTTTCCTTATGCTAAATTACATTGTAAAGTATCTTTCTGCTCCTTTACATTTTTCTGTCTATTGATTCAGAACAGAACATGATAGAAGCTTTGGGCCTGACTCTGCCTCAGTATAAATCAGCAGAGTCCCATTGTCTCCATTACCACTATGCTGATTTATGGGACTGATGATTAGACTCTTCCTCCTCGAAGAATAGAGAACTAGCCGAGTGTTGTAGATTGTTACAGGGAGACTTTAAAGCAGGCGGACATATCGCTTTGAATTTACTTTGACTTGCGGTTTTCTTCTATCTCTAATAACAGATAATTCTCTAAAGGAGTTTACTATGTGTGGCGTGTTTCAGCAACATACTGGAAGCCCTCTACTTGGAAATTATTCTCATAAAGACCTGATCTTCCTGATTAGACAGTGTCAAGAAAATGAGCAGAAATATCACAAAAGAGGTAAGAATTTAGCTAGACTTTGTTCTGAAGCATTAACAAAATGAAAAAAGTCTATGAAAAAGGCTTAGAAAGTTTTTGTTTTTAGAAATTTATTATGACTTGTAATGAGTAAATGAGATTGATAATTAAGGAAAAATAGGGTGGCTGCTTTGGGGATTTATTTGCAGGGTGTTTTGGTTGGTTGAGGGTTTTTTTTTGCTTTTGGGATTGAGTGTTTTTGTTCTTATTTTTTATGAGTCCTGTTTTCGAGATGCTAGTTTACTTTTTATAGAGGCACTTTTTCCCAATGTGCCTTTCTGTTGGTTCATTGTTTCAATTGGATAGCAACCAAAATACATAACTTCAGTATGGTTGTTTTGTGCCTGGCTAATGTAGCTTTCTCCTAGCCACTGGTTGCTGCAATACTCTCAAGATTTAATCCTTTCATTTACTTTGTTCCTATTGATCAGGAGAGTTTATAGCATCGTAGTTACCATTTGAATTCTATTTCTAGAATATTAATTTATAGATAAATAAAAATTGCTTAACCAGAGCTTTAAACTAAGCTAAACTATGGATTCCAACTATGTTCATTACTGAATAATAAATGAACATTACAGTGCTATGTTTTCTTCCACTCTACATACCTAAAATTTTAAGTGTTTTACATAACTGAAGGTCACTGAATAACTTATCAGTCAATATCACATGATTCTGTCTCAAACATTGGTCTCTAGAAATATCCAGATATTATCAGGAAAAAAAAATTGCTTTCCATCATAAGAGCAGCTTTTTCATACTAGCATGGTTTGTTTCGTAGTCTAGAAGTTACTGCAAATAAATTAACCTGTTGGAGTAGCTAGGCACTGACAGTAACTGATCCAATATTTCTAGGAATGTGATTTGATTTCAATCTACTCTTTAGTGCAAAAAACTTAGAGCAAGATGCTGTGATAATGGGAAAGGATGGGGGAAGAGGACGGGTAGAATGCAAATCAAAAAAAGAAAAAGTTAAAACCAAGTATCTTCACTATTGGGAAGATACCATAGACTTGTTGCCTGGAGTTGATGTCTATTCAACTCAAGGCCTAAGTCAAGACTTTAGTCTAAGTGGAACTGAAATGCTGGGAAGTTCTGCTTAGTGTCTGGGTTGTGGTGTTAAGCTCAAGACTCTTTCTCGGATCAAATCATGCTAGATAAACCTACAGATTTTACTTTGGGGTTCAGGGATGTTTCACCACTTTTGCCTACATTTCATATTACCATACATAGACTGTGCAGAGACAAGACCATTTTCTAAAAAAGAAGGAAGATGGAGCTTCCCTAATGTTTCTGATGTTAAAGTCATACTTTTACATGCAAAATTAAAAACAGTAATAACCTCACAGAAAGAAAAACACCACTTTTTTTACAGTGCCTGTTGATTATTCTCGCAAATTTCAGCTGAGAAAAGCTCGTCTAATGAGAAAAAAAAGACTGATGAGCCTTGAAACTAAATTAAGCAGAAACCATTTGTTCCTCAATCATAGCTGTTTGTTTTGTATAAAATGTGGTATATCCAGCAAGACACTAGGACGATTTTTCATTAAAGCAAAACACAAAATATCTTCTTGTTTAATGTTTTCTGGCTATAATCCAGTTTGTGGTGGCATATATTATCTATATATGTCACTCTGTTTATCATATTGAAAAAGAAAAAGCAGGTAAATTAATCACACTGGATTTGAACTCTGTGAAGTCTAAGCTATTTTCTTTCACTGCAGCACTCAAATGTGCTTAGGTGAGAGATTTGATTCACTGCTGGATAGAAATGGGGTTGTGTGACTTTTAGATTTCTTTACTGCTCTCCAAAACATACTAGACAATTCTTCTGTACAAGATGATTTACTATGTAGTTCAGCTCTACACTTTGCTGAGTACAGCACTTGTGAATACCTCCATCTCCTGTTGATAGCAGAGAGGTTATACTTTGTACTGATGAAAAGGTTGGGGTGCTCCACTGGTCTGTTGCTCACCTGGGCATTCTCAGGTCTGCTTATGCTGAAAAACAGAGTGACTATGTAGAAATAACTCAGCAAGTAACCACGGGAGCTCGCAAGTCCATGCAGCAGTGCAGAGAGTAGTGTTATGGTTCTTACATCAGTGCATCTGCCTGGATCTCTGTTCCAATGTAAGTTTCCTGCTGAGGTGTAAGCTGTGCTGAAATAACTATAGTGCTTCTGGCTCTGGAGCAGGCACAGCCTCAGCTTTCTTTAAAATTTCTGCACTGGTCTCTGTTGCTTGATGTAAAAGTGTTAAGGAATGTATTCAGTGCAGGTAGCTCAGTGTGCAGGTGTAGTGTGAGCTGCAGACTGAGCTCTGGGTGGTGTGAGCACCAGGCAAGAGGCCATGAACTGTCCTTTGGATAAAGGGCACGGGGACCTGTGGCCAGCCAGGGGACTGGACACCCAGAGACACGGCGGCAGCTCACGGCCCCAGACTTTCCCCACACTTAGACTTTGAGGGTGTAAAAGCCCTTTGCTCAAGGTCCATCCTTGGAGGGACCCAGCTCGAACTGTTATTTTGTTGTTCCACAATGATTAAATTATTTTAAGGATTGAGTTGACTGAGACTGCTATGGGAAATCTGGGGCTGAGCCAGTGAGGAAACCTAGTCTGGCTGTGAGTGTAGGGTGTGCAGCTGCAAAGGGACCTCAGTCCCAGCTCAGATGCTGTGGGCGTGACAGCTGGAGTGACTCCTGGATGGACACACAGGGAAGTGTCCCTGTGGAAACCCAAAGTGCAGAGAATATTTCTCTGCCTGTTTTGACCTTTGGACAACACCTGGACAACACCATTTTTGACCTTTGTCCATGGAGAAAATTACCTACACTCTGGGAAGAATTAGAATCAACACTGGTGTAAACTAGATGGTGTAAACTAGATGACAGAGTAGTTCATAAGATTGTCACAGGGTGAAAAATTTAGAGGTTTTGGGTTTGTTAATGTAGTAAATAGATAAAAGCTAAAAACTTCAAAATGGAGGATTGTTGTTGTTCTCCAGGCCTTCTTCTTCTTCTTCTACTACTCCATATTTTGCAGTAAAAGTAATTTAGGGTGATTGGATAAAAATTTCCTCAGTTCCTGTACACGTGAGAGGGTGATTTATTGAACATTGGTAGAAAAGTAAAAATATCTTCCGTTTTAAGCTTTCATTGGGTGATTTACCTTTGAAAGGGCTGTGTAATCTTGATAATTGGGGCTTTCTTCTGCGTTCTTTACTAGGTGCTGTGTCTAACACTCTGTTCCTCTGATAAGACTTAATAGAACAATTATCTAGAAGCAAAGAATCAGAAGACTCCTCTCGTCTTTTTGACCTTCTGGCCAGGACTCTATAAATCTCCTTCATCAGGGGTGATTCCATAAATCACAGTAAAGTGATATGTCCCTGACAAAAGTTCCCAAATACTAGTTCTTATTTTATTAAAATGCAGATAATGTCATGAGTACTCTATACATTAATAAAAAAATATGTATGTATGCCTTACGCATGGAAGGTAATAAGCAATATAGAAATAGATTTTCAAATATATAAAATATTTCCTTTTTAATATCATGTAAATGTTTACATCCAAAATTAATTTTATTCTTAAATACTTACAAATTTACATTTTAAGAGAGGATTAGAAGTTCATCTGTTTTTATTTTATCCCGTGTTGTATCACATAGAGTAGATACATGAAATCAGGGTTGCTGGGTTTTTTTCCAGCTTCCTCATCAGTAAAGACCACATTTCAAAAAGCCCGAAACCTGTTATACTCCTCATAGTTGCAGAGGGAAGTGGCCTTAGCATAAGGTAAAATAAGCAATACTGATAACAGTACTATATGTAACTAAAAGAAGATTCAGGGTTGAAGTTTTTGAAAGGTAGTGAGGGAATATGCTTTGTGGAGCCCATTTTCCCTGGCACTGAAGTTATTTGTTGTAGAGGGCGGCTTCGTGGTGCTTGTTCTCTCTGAGGACTGATATTTGTAATAACATCTTGTGTGGGGATGGCACTGGCTGGCAGGCAAGCATGAAGGCAGGATGGAGGAGAGAACAGGAAGATCAAGAGTAAGAAAACTCGTGGGTTACAATAAAGGCAGAGAAATTTGGCAAGTATTGCTATGGACAAAACAGATTCAGTCTGGGGAATTTAGCTTAATTTATTGCCAATTAACACAAATATTTAATTACGGTTTAGAGTATTGGGGGGAACAAAAAAACCTCAAACCTAAAAACATTTAAAATGCCTCTGGCTCACTACCTTTTTATTATTGCCACAGCTTGGAACAGGCTGTGTGTGGCACAGGGCAGGTCCTGACCATTTACCTCTGCAGACCCCCCCAGTATGCCCTCTGCTCCTAAAACCTTGCTCCCTACGCTCAATACACACTCTGAGTTCTACCTGCTGTCCTTGAGACAGGATTATTTTCAAATTGAGTATTATTGTCAAAAGTGATTTGCACTTATTTCTTAGTAACCTTGGCTGGATTTGTTTGGGTTTTCCTTTTCAGTTTTGCCATGCATTTTTATGCTTTCATTAGGCTGGATCATTACATATAATATGAAATTTTATAGCCTGGTCTAAGTAAATACAAAGTCCATATGACAGTTAAAATAAGAAGAAGCTTTGTGATTTGTAGGATTATATTGCTTCGTCTTTTTTCCTCAGCCTATCACTCTTCTCTCAACTGATTTTCAGGTTTCTTGCCTTCAAAAGGTAACAGAGTCTTTGAACCTTGACACAAGGCTAGCAGTTATTCTTTCTTGTACCTTATATCAGTTTCTAGCCAGCTCAGGAACTCTAGCTTACACTAGCATTTATTCTGAAGGTACAGCATTATACTGCAGTATATTTGGACGACATGTGGAAAATTATCTTACTTTGTATCAGTGCTACTTATACCACATTTAAAGAGCTACTACTGGCAACTCTGTATTTAAAATACTGCATTAAGTTCAGCTTCCATGTTTAAATTGTTTTCTCTCAGTGAGTTTTTTCCCCCAAAATGACCCAAGACACGCACACTTTCAGAAGAAGAATCTAGAGCTCAGTGTTTCAGCCACATTCTAATGTAACTCACTTTTCTGTATTAGTAAATCAGTTGTATTCATGTGTGCATATATAACATCTATATTTTTATATTTGTGTGGAATGGGAATTAAACTGCAAACAACATTATATTTTCAGTGTTGCATTTGATATATGCTGAAGTATTAAATTATCTTTGTGTTTTCCAGAGGCTAATATTTCTTGAGTGTTTGAACCTATACTAAGACATCCAGAGCAAGAAATAAGTATGAAAGTGGCAAAGCTAATTGTATGTACTTATTTTCTAATTTAGCCTTTTCAGTAACAGCTAGTTGATTAAAAAATCCACTAATAGAATTTAAATATAAATGTGGTAAAAGTAATTTGTATACCTAATATTCCTATGTATATACCAATCACTAATCCTTAAACAGTTTCAGCTTAATCAGATTGCTTTTAGATTGAATTGGAATTATTCTTTTCACCCCAAGCATGTTCTTTGGTTTTTATTCTAAATCATGTCACTGTATCCAAGTGATTGAATTCAAACTTTTGACATAATTTGATTTTAATATTGTTGAACTGTAAATAAATCCAATACTCTTTCCCTACTAACTAAACTGAAAGTTGCTTTCAAATTTGAAAGAGTAGAAGGCAGTTATCTAAAATAAATTATTTTTGAATGGACTTGAATCTCCATTCACACAACAAACTTGTGAATGGTAAGTGGGAAAAAGATTGCAATAGCAATTCCTAGAAACTGAACTGAGAGTGTTTTCTAATCATTACCTTGGCTGACACTCCTACTTGTAGGAGTTCTAGTTCTCAGTTCTTCATGCTTATGACTGCCAGACTAGAGGTAATTGGGTTCTGCAGTGGGTGTCTGCCACATTATGATATTTTTGGTAAATTTTGTCTAATGACTCATATAATTCTGAGAATGTAATCAGGAAGAAATATCTTACTTATGCTGTAGTAAGAACAACTTATACAAGCTTTCACTACAAACTCTCTTTGAAGGAGGAATTAAAAGTTTCCAGTGCAATAGCGTTCTGAATTTTATTGCTCCTGTCAAAACATTAAATCTTAAAAAATGTTATATACTTGTTAAATTTTTTCAGATGAAAAAAACAACCCATCTTCTCTAAGAATTGTCCCGTCTAACATGACTCAGACACACAACCATTCTGTTCAGTCATATATCCATGAATTAACCGAGTATGAACCAAGGCAGAAAGAGCTAGGCAGAAGTTCCCAAGTAAGTTGCTATTTAGATTTGCTCTGGACTGCTCAAGAAAACATGCAAGGAGACTGAAGAAAAAATCATCTGTCTTCTTTAAGAGAGGCCATGCTATGCTTGAATAGCTTGAGAGAAAACCAGTTTGACTGGGCCTTGGAAAGCACAGGTAAGATGAAACTAATAAGTAGACTGGCACAGAACTTCAGCCTCATAGGGACTGGGATTGGCATAGAGGTATCAGGAGCAAAGCTCATGGGGAATCTGAATAGCAATAGTTGGTGGGGTAAGTTAGATATAACAAGAAGCCAGGATGAGAAGCTGGCAGTCAAGTACCAGAAGGTGCCTGACACTACTCTGTGGCAATTAAGTGCCCGAGTTTTGTTCCTGAGGTGTAATTCCAAAAATACCAACAACATAGATTGAAGTGAAAATCCTGACCCTGGTCTGTAGCCAGAATCACAGAATCACAGAATCACCAGGTTGGAAGAGATCTTCAAGATCACAGAGTCCAACCCATGCCCTAACACCACCTCAACTGAACCATGGCACTGAGTGCCGCATCCGATCTTTTTTAAACACATCCAGGGATGGTGATTCCACCACCTCCCCAGGCAGGCAATTCCAGAATTTTATCACTCTTTCAGTAAAAAACTTTTTCCTGACATGCAACCTGAATTTCCCTTGGCACAACTTGAGACTGTGTCCTGTCATTCTGTCAGCTGCTGCCTGGAGAAAGAGACCAACCCCCACCTCACTACAACCACCTTTCAGGAAGTTGCGGAGAGTGATAAGGTCACCTCTGAGTCTC
The DNA here is from genome assembly GCA_013398055.1 of Ifrita kowaldi. NCBI lineage: Eukaryota > Metazoa > Chordata > Aves > Passeriformes > Cinclosomatidae > Ifrita > Ifrita kowaldi. The sequence continues at coordinate 74,913 of VZRS01013257.1, read as the reverse complement.
CTTTTCTCCAGGCTAAACAACCCCAGCTCCCTCAGTCATTCGTCATAGGGCTTGTGTTCCAAGCCCCTCATCAGCCTTGTTGCCCTCCTCTGGACATGCTCAAGTGTCTCAAAGTCCTTCCTGAACTGAGGGGCCCAGAACTGGACACAGCACTCAAGGTGTGGCCTCACCAGTGCCGAGTACAGGGGAAGAATGACTTCCCTGGTCCTGGTGGCCACACTGTTCCTGATACAGGCCAGGATGCTGTTGGCCTTCTTGGCCACCAGGGCACACTGCTTTGAAGTCCACATACTGACATTTCTACAATAGAGTAGTTGGAATTAGAGTCCTAATCGAAGGCTGGAAATTACTTTATGGCTAAATTTTTAGTCTGTTGTAATTAATTTTGTTGAGCTGTCACAAAACATTTTCATGGACTTCAGCTTCTTTAAATCTTAATTAATATTTCTTCCACTACAGTTAATTTTTCAAAGCTATCCACACTCTGTCCAACACATAAGTAATTTTGGATATGAATAATTTCTGAATTTTCTACTGGTTTTGACACCTTTGGTCAAACTCTCTATTACAGTATCTGAATAGACCTTTTCCTTTTTTACAAAGATGGAAGTAGACTCACTTTAAAGAATTTCTTTGAAGGCATTCAGATAAATTGATAAAAGAGTGCACGAATTAAACCAAAGAAATATGAAAGGCAGAGAGTTTCCTGGGGAATGTAGCTTTGGATGGGCTTTGCTCAAGTCTCATGGTGTGAACTTTCACTAAGGACTTAAGACATCAGCTCTGCTCTGAGACTCACAAACTCATCCAATGATGCAAGAGTTCAGAGAAGATCAGTGTGAATCGAGGCATGTAAATATGACTCCAAGGAAATCCACCTATTTGCATTTGAAAATAGCACTCAAAGGTAATGTAGATCCAGAACAACCATCCTAGACTATGTGCTTTATCATTTCTTAATCTGTGACTGGTTCAAAAGTTGGGAATTTTGTAATAAGTAAATTTCAAGCTATTTTTGTGCCTTCAAGGACCTGTCTCACCTACAACTCATGATTCACGTTTCATTAGGATATCAAGAGAAACCTTTAGCTGTGGAAAATCCATGCGGTGCTATCAGTTTTACCTTGGCAGACCAGAGACAGCATCAGTCACTCAGCCTTAGTGATCACCAAGTAAGATAAGGTCAGGTAAGGTAAGGTCAGGTCAGGTAAGGTAAGATAAGGTCAGGTAAGGTAAGGTAAGGTAAGGTAAGGTCAGGTAAGGTAAGGTAAGGTAAGGTGTGCATACTTTGGGGTGTCATTCGTTAAGGAGACAATAACATTTCCTGGAGGCATAAGCAAGACCCCAAGACTGCGGTTTGAGCAAACAGAGCAAATCAAATTTTAAGGCATTTAGGATCTTTTCTGGGGCTGTCTGGGTGTTTGGCTGCTGGCCGGGCTCAGCTTGACACATCTTAATGCTGTATAAAGGCACCATGTTCATTGGCTAAATTGATCAAAATGAGACCATTGTGCTCACTTCTGCTTCAGACCACGTATGTTCAGCTCTTGTGCTGGACAGATCTGGCACGAGTAATCATGGGACTTTGGGCCAGTGCAGAATCTGCTAATATTACGGAGTAATATTTGTCCTCTCAACCAGATAAACTAAGATTGGGTTAACTTTGATCAGACAGTGACCCCATAGTTAGGAGAGCAAACTGGAAGCTGCATGAGCACAGAGAAAGCAGAAAAGTTAAATAGGAACTTAGGCTAAAGTTACTGTTTTGCAGAGATCAGTATATTTTGTGGTGGGGAAAGTGATTAGAAATCTGTGTGAAGTCTATGCAGGGACTATAACTGTACCTGCCTATGTTAAACTGGGTGAAACGTCTGTAAAAGGTGTTTGTGGTGGTCTTGAAAAGGGAAGCATAGTAAAAGGTGTATAATAAATCACTCTTGGTAACCTATGCCATCATAACATGAAGGAAGCGTATTTTTATGCACAGAAAATGTGTTGCAGCACTGAATCCAAATGAAGTTGAAGGAAGATGAGGTACATGAAAGATACACCGGAGAGGAGCCTAACATACCCTTGGGACACTTATATGAACAGAGGCTGTAATGTGTCTTGTTCTTGTAAAGGATCTTTCAGCCACTGTAACCCAGCAGGAAGCCCACTGAGTTCCCACTTTTCCCTGAGTTACCTTGCTGGGGAGATAATAGATACTCATACACTGTGGGCTAGGAACAGAGACCAGAATTCAGTGGTAGATTACATTTATGATGGTTGTAGGTTGTTTACTGTTTATTTGTAAACTCTGTTCACAATACAAAGGGGTTAATAATTTCAAAAAAACAGGAAAAATTATATTTACTAAGAATTTTTGGACATATTTTGTTCAAGTAGATCATGGTTTAGATAAATCTCCTATAAAATTCAGATTTCTTTCCATGTGTTCAAATGAAACTCATAATGCTGGGGGGAGAAATATCTTTCCAACCTTTGAAAACATCAAAGACATTACTTTCTCCCTGATCTTTGAAGATGACAGCTCCAGTGAGAACTGAAAATGAAAAAAAAGTCAGCAAAAACAGGGACTAGCATTGGAAATTCTAGATTTGGACCATGAAACAGAATGACAGCAACAGATGGTTATTGATAAATTTGAAACCCTCCATGTAAGAGAATCAAGATCATAGGACTCTTAACAGACCTCAAAGGAAATAAAGCAGCCCAGGAAAAAGGAATGACAACATTTCATTTTGTTCGCGTAGAAGTCCATGAATTTAAAACACACTGAGTGATTTATAGGGCTAAAGGGCACCGTAGCAAGAAGCTTACTACTGAATCCTGATTGCTGGATTTGCTTTTTCTTTTCCATCAAACAGAGCTTATTACTTCCTTCGTGCTGCATAAGAAGGGAGCTAAAACAACTTCCTGTCATATTAGACTTGAATGGTGATTACATAGACATTTATGTAATCCCTTATTATTTTGAATTGAAAGGCCTCTATCATTTTTCTTAAAAGGTCCTGGAAAAAGAGTGTCTTGCCTTTGTACGCTGTCACCTGAAATACTCTGAAAATAGATAGGTATCTTTTGATTAGATGCAGGAGGATTATTTGCAGCAAACAAATCTATTCATAAATAGAGGGGTTTCTACTGTTCATTAATTGTAAGCAAATGATTACTTCTTCCTCTAATATTTTCATTCCTTGGAATTATTCAACAGCTATTTTATGTGAATATATTTCAACCTATACTTTACTGATAAATTGTTTGCTAAGAGTATTCTGAATTTACAAATTAAACTTCAAGCTGTTTAGATTAGATACATACATCAGTGTTAAAATTCTCTTAAATCATTTTATAAGAGTAGACCTCAGAATCAAGTTCCTGTGTAACTTCAAAAATAACTCTCACTTTTGGTATGGTATAACAAAGAACACTGAAGAAAATAAATACTTTCATATTGTGTTTTGTATACATTAGTGGCAAAACAAATTCCACAAAATGGCTCCTAGTAATGAAGTGAGGGTCCATGATACACTACCAAAACACACTGTTACCTGGATAATAACAGTGAAATATATTTATAAATGACTAATTTTCCTGCTAGATGGAGTTTGTTTGTGAATTTCAATAAATGATAAAAGCTAAAATTATGGTCAGTGGTAACCAATTAACTGTAGATGTTTAAATTTTTTTCTGAGGAAAAGAGAAAGCCAATTTTGCTTATTTAACAACCTTGAATAACTAGCCTCTAATTGTCAAAATGTAAGCTTTGTACAATAATGTGTACGAAAGCAATCTTTCTAGTTCTTAGGATATGGATTCAATTTGCATTAGTTTATCCATCGTGAGTTCAGCTACAGGAATAGCCATTATTAGTGCACAGAAAATGCACAGTTAATAGTTTTGAAAAGTGAAAGCCTATGAAAATAAACATTCATTATTTTCATTTGGGAAAAGGAAAGAAGCTGAAATCGCTTCCATGTGCTACTGACGGCTGAATGTCTTGACTAGTTTGCCCACCATTTCTTTTTCTGGAAATAGCTGTAGGCAAGCTCTAAGAAGGACTCGTGTACCTCGGAACAGAGTGGAGCAGCATCTAATTCTTTTCTCCCTGGTTTCAGAGCACAGTTCCAAAGTCATCAGGTAAGTTGTCCAAATGTTGCTGAAACCTGGTCAGGCGAGACTCCTGAGCTGGCTGTCCCTGAGGACCTCCTGGGCCGGTGTCCTGATGAGTCCTGTGCTGATCTCATCTGAATAAGCTCCCTGTTGGTGGTGGTGCAGAAGCTGTTGGGGTATTGTCAGAACTGAGAAATGGAGGGAAAGAGAGGGTAAGGGAGAAAGCAATCCCTTCTGCCCCTTCCTCCTGCCCCCCCTCGTGCCTGCATGTAGTGCGATCTTCACATGAATGACAAACAGCTTGGTGGCAGCTTCCAAACTGTCCAAACTTGTTTGTTCATGGCCCTGAAGGCATTAGTATGGTCCCCTTGGGGTCCAAGGTGTTCTTGTCAGCTCATGTTGGGACAGACTCCAGCCTTGACCTTTGTTGTCATTGCTTGGGGTACACCCCTGCCTCCTGTAGGGACCATCGCCTGTCCCAGCTCAGCATACTCTACTCAGGTTCTGGGGGATAGCATCCCGTGTGTGAGGACACATGGTCCATGGTCCATGCCTGGACCACCATGGCTCCTGACAGAGCCTCCTCTGTGGAGCTGTCCTGTTTGTCCTTCACACTGATGCAGACTGTCAAAAAAAGTGACTAATTCTGTCTTGCTGAATTTGGGCTCCTGTGGCCCCTGAAGGATTCCAGATCCTGACTGAGAATATTAAAAATCTGTGAGTCAAGTTAGGGCTGAATCCTCAGCTCTGGCTTGGGCCTACCACATAACATGAACTCACTTGATGGCAAGGACCTAAACAAGCCATCACGTCCCCCAGCCCAAACTGCTTTGTGTGGATTGAGGGGGTCGAGTGATGACAAGGGTATGCCTGAATCTTTGGGGATGTCCCAGATCCAGCTGACTGCTTGAACCACCACCCTCCTTTAAGGAAGCTCCAGCACCTCTAACCCATGGAAATGGTGGCTGAAGCTGCAGTCTGTGGAAAGCCTCAGCATCCCCCAAGTCCCCTGCAGAGGCACATGTCCTCATGGGGGCATGTCATGAAGAATGCTGTATTTCTAGAATAAAACTGGATTTCAATGATGAGCTCAGTTCCTTGCCCCAGCAGGAATGGACATGCAAGACACTTGTTAGTCACCTGAATTATAAGATCAAAAAGTAAAACATGCATATTATTTAGAAAGCATCTTATCAGAGGTTTTCAAGGTCATTTTCTTAATCTCTCCCATCCAAGATAGCCCTTGGCACATCTCCAAAACATGATCATTCAGGTTCTTCATAAGCAAAGTGTATTCTATCAAAAAAAATTGGTATGAAACTCATCACTTGGCATAACACATCTAGTCACCATTGTTTTCCTACCAGCATATTCATCCAGGTAGTGGGAGTAATCTGTCTGCTTAATAAGCCGCTGAACATCAACTTTTTGGGTTTTTTTTATATTTAGATGAATTCAGGAAAATGTCCTGGTGTGGTCATTTATAGTGGGTACTGAAGACAACAAAAAAAGTCATTCTTATCCATGACTGTTCTTTCAGCAAGAGAGATCTGTTCCAAGAGTGAGGTTTTTAAAAATAAATCATTCTTCCTTGGTAATCTCTGTTATTTTTAAAGATGAAAGGCATGGAGCATATATTATATATTGTTGTGAGACACCAGGCATGATATCTCATGGGTATATTGTCAGGAAATTAAAAGGGTTGAGTTGTGAAGAGGAGGTCTTTACAGATCCTGTGGGCTCAGGCTTCCATGTAGGCTAAACAAATAGTGACATTAAAACTGCAAAAAGTGAAGGAATAGCATTTTCCCACTTTTACATAACATGTAAAGATGTGTGGGTGAGGCAGAGAAGAGCTCAACAGAGCCTCCACCCTCTGAATGCACTTCAAGAGGGAAAAAAAGGTGGTTGTAAACAGAGGCAGCAAGCTAGAGGTGAGATTAAAATACCATAGAAAAAAAGTACCTCTAGGGGAAAAAAAAAAGTAAATTTGGAGAACAGAGCAAAATATATTTCACAGGCTGGAGGAATAGGAAAAGAAGGAGCTCGAGAAACATTTAGGCAGATAATTTTGTAAACTAGTATCTGGTCCGACAGAACCATCAAGTGAGCACAGGTGAGAGATAGGTTATAACCAAAATTATTTTCTGGGGCAGACGTACTGATGAGCAACAGAACTGAAGAGCAGCATTATGACCAAACTCAGAAATTCACAGTTGCTTTCTTGCAGTAGGGTCTTGGTGCTAATTTGCTGTGACTGCTCTGACAAGGGGTGCACTAGGCAGGACCAGGACTGCATGCTTTTGGCTTCTGTTCTCTTTCTGATTATGCCTAGGATAAGGCAAACATAATTTTCAGGGCAAACACTTTTAACAACCCTTTCAAAATCCTTCATGTAGTACTTTCCAATGCTCTTTATGAGAACTGATCACATCTAGATAGGTAAAAAATCCCAGATCAATGGAAGTTCAGATATGGTCTATGAAACAAAGGAAAAAACAACTTACCTTCCTTGAATCACTCCATTCAATCATAGTATGTCTGTTTAAAGGCATTTATTACTTTTCAATTGATTTTTCAAAGCAATACTTCAGTATAACTTGATCTATAACTATATTGCTAAGTGTACTGTCTAGCTCCTAAGATAAAAAGGAAAAGTAGAAAGGAGTGTGTTAATGACCTAAAAAGAAACAAAGATATCCAACAGGTTTCTAGAGACATGCTTAATTGTTCTATGTACAGATTTTCTACAGGCTAGCATATATTTTTGTCAAGGCACTGCTTCATAATTAGAAGTGACAACCAGCCCAGGGACTCTCACCACAGAATTCAGGAGCTGGAGAAAAGTGGAGAACATTGTCATAATTCCTTGGACAGGCAGTGCCTGCAGTTTTATGCAGACCTATTTTTGCTATTTTTCATCAGTGTTTTAGAACAACATATGTAGAGCAAGTTGATCAGTGAAGACTTTTTGTTAGTACTGGTAGAATTTGATATGCTGGCTCTACTCCATCTGCAACAGAAATATCACAGGAACTGTGTACATACAGCATGGCTTTTTGAATTTTAGGAAAAAAGTGCTAAGCCTTTTCACAGTTACTTTCCATAATTGCATGCAATAACCATTGCTCTTTTCTCCTCCACTAAATACAGAGCAATATTTTCAAACTGGGGTTCCAGTACCTGTTTGCCAGTCACTGATTCCGCAACACAAAGGTCTGGTTCACCACAGGGTTAAACTTGCATTGGTATCACTAGTCAGATCTCAGCTGCTGCTGCTGCTTTGGACTTTTCCATGAGGGAGATGTCATCTTCCCAGCAAATATTTCCCATCATACTGAGATAGAAATTTCCAGACTACACAAAACTCATCTGTCTTGTCTCCCAGTCTTGGATGCACTTCTCCACCATGTGTAGCTGGTGACCTAGAAATCAGACTGACATTTCTAGGCAGGAAACTTATTTTCATTTGGTATACCATAGTAAAGAAAAATACACAGGTGTATGCAGTGTCTAGCAAGGGAAGAGAGGAAAAAATCAGAATTTTTTTCTGTGGGGGTGACAATTCCCAGTTTCAGTATTTGTTCCTTTATCAACAATCTTAAATAAATATTAAATAAAGCTGAAGGCATGTGTTTTTTCCCAAGGAGATGGAAGAAAGGCTGTGTACATTCTCACTCGTGTGTGAATGGGTCAGCAGTCATGGGAGGAACGAAAGTGGGACCTTCACTACTGACTTCAACATTCACAAATATAGGAATTTCTTCCTGGATTGGCAGTAGACAAATGGAGAAATATATACGGATTATTAAAAAAAAAAGTATCTTTTTCCTGCAGAATTATGAGCTATAGTTTTACACAGAAAAGTTTACGTACATTGGAATACTATATATTACAATAAAATTCACAATGAAATTACTTGATGTCTTGTTAGCCAGTTTTTCACTGATGTTAAATTGATGTTCTTAACAACATGAGCAAACAGAAGTTTTCTCTCCTCTGACCAGTTGTCATAGAATTTAAGTATTGGATAACTTTGGGTTTGTTCATATAAAACATCACTGTAGCTTTAGTCTGAAGAACTGTCACAGATATACTAAGCCAATATCCAACACCTGCATAAACAGAGTGCATTAGTAAACTGTGCATACAACTTATTTATCAGTTTCCTGTAGCATTTTTGCCATCTACATATAAAACTAAAGTGCTCACAACCTATTATGAACTGTTACATAAAGCTCCTCTTTTAAATTTGTTAATTACTGATTTTTACAATGCTTTCCTCTTAAAACTAATTCTACCTTCTTGCCTAATCACCTATGTTTCTGATGTTTTCTCTGGATTTAAAAATAAATGAAGAGAAGCTGGCAGTGTTTATGTCATAGGAATTAAAAAAAAAATTCTGGTACCTCGTTTAGAAGAAAAATAGATTTAACAATTTACCTGATGTCTTCCAATATATTTCTGTTCCTAAATGCCTGATAAGTCAAATATACTTTGTGTTTGTTTGTATTAGGGGCTATGGAAAATAGAGCTGTAAGAGACTTCTGCATTGGGAGTATATTACTTTTTCTAATTTATGTAATTTTAAAACTGATTTCACTCATAATTCCTAATCCACTGTTAGTAGTCAATTAGCTCTTACACTAAGTGGGACATTCTGGATCACCCAGGGAAATGAATTTGCCTAAAATATGGTATTGATTTATTTGAAATACAATTTTCATTGTAAAATGCACACGGTGGGAAGATATGCAGCTTTATGAATACTGGATGACAATAGCACAGGAAGACAACATGTGAATATTGTATAAAAAAATTGCTGTAAGATGCAAGGACAAGAAAAACAAAATCCTTTTTATGAGGAGAAGAGGCTAAACAACTTTCTCTTTGCCAATTTGTCTCTTAGTGACCTTTCTGGGATTTGTCTGTGTCCTGTACACATAGGAATCAAAGGGATTACAGCCAGAAGAACCAGTGCTGATTGAACAAGTCCAAACTCTAAACATAAAGTTCAAACCAGACTTGAAACAAAACATTTTAGATAACTGAGAGAAAAACATTTTTTATTACTCTTTACCCTGGATACTCTGATTTCAATTGGAGCCAGAAGCAAAAATACTATTATTGTGCAAGTCTATCAGCTGTTGCTTTTCTGAACGGAACCAACAAGTTTCCCAGTGAAACCCAAATGTCCATCTTTTAAGACAATTTGTTACACAGAGTTGTTTGAACAAAGTGCCCTGTAGAAATGTGATCTCTATTTAGCCCTTGGATGGGTAGGAAGGCTAGAAAAGGATAGCAACTCTTTCTGCAGAAAAACAGAAAAATCCATTTTCTTATGCAATGGCAAACATTTTGCCTAAACGAAGTTGCAGTTTAGGGCTCCAGAAGGAGAGCAGAACAATTTCTGGAGTAAGAATCTTTCTCACTCTGTCAATTAATACTTAATCTTCATTCTATGACCTGTATACTCCTTTACTTTTCCTCCCTTGTGAACTTTATTCCTTTATTAAAATGCTGTATGGTGTCAGTTTAGCTTATGTTTGGGTTTCTTTTTTTTCTTTTTCCCTCGAAAGGAAGGGGTGATCAGGAAGAGAAAAAGAATCTTGTCTTTATCTAGTGGTGGGACTAGTGGTGCACACATCTCATCTACCTATTGCTGTTTCTAGACAAAGGGTGATTTTTTTAATCTGCAAAATAACTCAGCAACAATTCACTATTTGTGGAGGAAATACTGAAGATGGGGCAGCATTGGTACAAAAAGGAATCATCAAGAGACGAAGAGCTCATATAAGCCATCAAGATTACATTGACTTTGAGTGAAGCTCTTATGTCTTTTTCATGCCAGTTTCATAGTGTGGCCATTGAGTGTGAGTGCAGTTCAAAGTGGGGATCTGCACTAGACATGGAAACCTCAGGTTCATTCTCGAGGAGCTGAGCAAGGGACAGTGCCATCCCTGTTAGGCCAGCTAAGTAGTGTGAGGCAGTGAAGCATCAGCTCAGTTCCCACAGTGGCTGCCTCAGCCCTTTGTGACTTTGGGCAGACTGTGTAAAGATAGGACTCCTTTATTCAGGCCTGTGAAAACCACTGTATTTAACCCCAGGAACAAGGCTGTGCTGCTCGCCCTGAGCTCTTTATTGATGTGAGTAACCTTTCCTCCAGTATCTGATCTAGCTCAGGCACCTCTGTTGTGTGCTGGAGGCTTTCATTTTTATGTTAAAAGTAATACTTTAATTATACAAATAAATTTTGAATAGAAAAGGACAAGTGCATTCTTACTGTAATTTTAAAACTTCTTGTGTTTCAGCTTTTATAGACACATAATCACAATGAGGACAAAAAAATGTATCTTGACCAGCTACTAATACTGTAGTCAATGAAAAGAAACTGGAAGTGTCTGAATCGTTACTCACACTTTTAAGCACAGCCTTTCTCTTTCTTTTTCCTCTAAGGCACAGACTATTTTTAAATTAAATGTCAGATACAAAGTCCTAGTGCTCTCCCTGTTGAATTCAAGACAGTATAATGCTATTCAAAACTCCCAGAATATTTGTTCTCAAAAAACATATCTCCATTTGTTATTTCAGAAACCACAGTATGAGTGCTTATTCTCCTTAGTTTTACAATCATTATTTGAAGCACTGGATGCTTAACAATGGTCTAAAGAAAACTGCTGACATGTTTGGCACTCTGAAGCAATTAAAATTTGTTATCATCAACATATTTGGAGAGCCAGCAGTTCCCTGTTAGACTTTTGTGGTGATTCTTCAGCATGGTTTGTGTTACCAAATTAACCTCTGTACTTGAACATAGAGGAAAAAGAAATAAGAAAGTCAGGAAACAAATACACAGACTTACAATGAATTCATAACGGCACAAATTACAGAGGTTAGGGATTCTGTCCTCATGCCAAAAATTTTTTTGAGAGTGGGTAGCAGAAAGTGCACTTCAGGGCAGAGCATTACATGTGAGTTCCATAGCAGCACAAACAAACCTGGCTGCTGGTTCAATGGCTCCTGTTTTATTATGAATCTGGGCGCCTCCCTCCCCACTTGGAGCTGAATCAGTGTACTAATCTATCAAACTAACCAGAAAAAACAAAATTTTGAGACAGCTTTCTATGCTGGCAAGGTCTACCTTGAAAAAAAAGGAATTTCAGAGCTGGTGTAAAGGACAGGGTGTGTTCGTCCTGCAAAAGGGAGAGGAGGGTTCTGGCAACCAGTAGTTGACTGGTGTAGGGTGCTGTGGAGTCAGCCTGGCTGGGTAGGAGAGGGGAGATGGAGAAGGAATGACCTAAAACACCCAGATATGAATTTAGTACTTATTATTTACCATGTAGTCTCTAGCTGTAGCCAACTGCTCCAGAAAATTATTCTTTTTTTCCCCCCGTCTTTAAATACTGTGTGTTAAAATAACGTGGTCACACCATTTGTAAAAGTAACATGCGCATCCTGTGCATTACGGCCTTTTGTCTCTGGAGAAGAGAAGGCTTGGGGGGACTTCACCAGAGTATTGCTGTAGTTAAAGGGTTGCTACAAAGAGGATAGAGACTCTGTCTTCACAAGGAGCCACACAGAAAAGAGAAGTGGCAACAGGCACAAGTTTCACTGGGAGAGGTTTCATCTCAGTATGAGATTTTTGGAGCCCTCCCCAGCTGGAGGCTTTCACAGTGTGATCGGACAGGGTGCCAGGTAACTTTATCTAGGTTCTCTTTCCCATTAGAGAAACCAGATGATCCCTGGACCAGATGATCTTTGGAGGTCCCTTTCAACCTGAGCTGTCCTCTCATTCTGTGATTCTCTGATTATTTTTGCTTCTTGGTAGTATGTAGAGAAAAATGAAAGTGAAGATATTAAAGAATACTTACATATTTCTGCAGCTATATTTAGACTTTTTACAGGCAGATATATGTTGTTTGTAAAAAAAATTCAACTGGACAATTTGCCTATGGTAGAAGAACATTTGGAGTTGCTCAGTTTTAATGAAACTTAACATGTTTCTGATGGTTTCTGTGTTTATATTTTTCAGATTAATGTTTGCAACATTTAAGACTTTTTTTCTCAAAGCCCCAGCTTGAAGATACTTTGAATTGCAGAAGAAACATGGTTTTCATTTCAAAAGTGTGACAGATAAAGCTTGTGGCTTCTGCCAAGCAGTCTAAAGTTTACCAGGAGAAGGGAAATAATGCCCTGGATTGCCCTTGCTTTGCTGGAGGGCTAACTTCATTGACTGTCTCATGTATCATGGGCTTGCAGTTACACTGCACGAAAGCTTTTTCATTGCTATAGCACTTTTTTGCCCTTCTCTTAGTTCAAAAGCCTTAGGATATGCCTAGTGTTTTTCTTTTACGCACAAAGAAGTTTTACCGAAAGCTCCAACATCAATCCTAAATTTTAGAAAAGTGTAAAGTGTTCTCCAAATCTTTCATAAATACTTGGAGAGTTTTTTCTCCTTGCTCTTTATGTTATATTAATAATATTATCATCACATTTTCTGCAGGATTACAGTTATCTTAGTTGTTTATCTAGAATTCTTTTCATTTTAGCCAGCAACACTAGAGTACTCCTCAATAGGCTTTGTTTCATGGAGGCTTCAAAAGTTTGGCAACTGCTGTTAAAATGATTCTGAAGTTCCAGACTTTTCATCCTGATCATTTTCCCCCACAGGCCTACTTTAAAAAAAAAAAAAAGTCAAATTTAAAATGCAGCACTCAGGATACCCACTGAGACTAAATGTCCTGTTTCCATAGTAAAAAGCTGTTAAAGTTTATTTATATTTCTTGAAACTTATAGTAATGAAACTATAAAGCTACAAAGATAATTTTACCCCCTCCTCCTTCCAGACATTTCAATAGCTTTGGGGTAAATGCCACAATGGGTTTTAAAATGAAATTACCTTTCATTTTCAGAAAATAATAACTTCTAGTCATATCAGCCATCCAACATTATTTTTTTCTTCTTTTAATGAAAATTGAATATGATAAGAAAAGACAACAGTGCCTGAAGAATAATACTGAAGACAAACAAATCATTGTGTCATTGAAGGAAATGACATATAATCTCTGGTTTTTAAGGTGAGATGAGCACTTTCAAAGCTAAAGTACCTGAGACCTACCAAAAATTGTTACATTAATGGTCCTCATATCAGATGGTGACCATGCGCTGAAGTTGTGTGATATTTTCCCCTGTAACAGACTTCTTTGATTTCTGAATTCCTCCACCTTTTCCAGTGATGGCCACAAGCTTTTGGGTTGTTTTTGCCATGTCACATGAAATTCCTTTCCATGCAAGCTATGTAGCTATCCCCTCTGTCTTATGTATTAGTGAGAAAAAAACCCCACAATGCAAACGGCAGGCACGGATGTGTGGAATGGTCTGGCTCCACATCAGGCAGCCATGGCCTTTTACAGAACAGCTTTCGGGGTTCATAAATTTTGCAGCTGACAGGGCAGACAGAATGGGCATCTGAGTTCTGCAGGCTGACCTATCTCTTCTTTGTGGCGAAGAATCACACGTGGAGCTGAGGTAGGAGAAGGGAGGTAGTGGAAAGCAGAGCCTGAGGGCTGCCCTCACTAGAGCTCTGCACATGGCACTTCCCCAGTACTGCCTGCTATTTTGTCTGGATAAGAAAATCTGGGACAAATCCTCTCTTAAGCCTGCAGACCCAAGAGTCCTGTGCTGCATTTCTTCTGAATCCAGTGCACAGTGTGAACATATTCTCCCCTCTAAAGTAACAGTCCTTCTGCTGCTAGTTAAAATAGCATGGCACACATGTCACAGCAGCTGTACAGAATAGCTGTGCATTTGTACTACTGTGAAAATAGAAACAAGGAAACGGCACAACTCTTCTTCTCCCCTGCAGAAAACTAAAATAATCCCAGAGCAATAACTGTGAAGAAGGGCATTAAAAGGAAGTTCTGATAGGTCAAGTTCACATTCAAGCTGCTGCTTGCAGTTAGTTACCATGCATCAGCTGGGCCACAGTAGCTGCATTCTTAGCTCAGGGGAAATTGTGGGTAATGGCACTCGTTGTGCCCTGTGACAAAAGGCAGTCGAGCTAAGTCTTACCAGGCTTTGCCCTAGTGGCAGAACAAAAAACTCTCTGGCTCAACTGACATAATAACATTTAAGTGGTGGAAGTTTCAAGCTGTACTTCAATCATTAGTTTTCATTAATATGCACTTGAAGGAGAACACCAAGGTTCTGCTTCTCATGTGCCTCAGTTTTATCTTTCTATATTAAACACTTTATACAGGACAGCGTAAAGGCTCCTGCTTCGCAACTCAGTATCTCTGCTGGCTTGGGAAGGTGCAAAATACACACTGGTTGCTCTTCCTAGCAGCTTCAGGGTAATTTTCACTCTTGGAAGATTGCAAAGAATGTTACTCTTGCATGGTCCACTTTCTAACGACTAAGCCTTAGTGGTGATGCTGTGACAAAATGCAAAAAGTTGCTTTTACTTGTCAACGTGTTAGAAAGAGATAGAGAAGAGTTGCAAGCAAAGACCATAGCCTCAAAATAAATTCTTCCTTTCCCACTGTAATAAAACTACTATTAAGTATTCATTTCTTAGACTCCACATCCCAGTTTGTTACTACATTAGAGGTTTTTTATTTGTCTTTTTTCCAACACATAACCTATCACTAACTAACTACCAGTACTGGTGTGTCAATAATGCATTAGGGGGGAAATATTTGTAAACTTACTGGGCACATTTCAAAACATAAATATTCCAATAGAAGGAAAGATAATGACTATTCTGATGCAATACATAAAGTATGCGTGTATATATTATAGGCTGAGTTTTATTATGATCTGGGTTTTTTTGCTTCACTTTACATTATATTGAGAAATTATATGTATTGAGAAACATAGTTTGTCTTGAGAGACCAATTTTCATGTAGAGATGAAGAAAAAGATTTTTTTGGTTGTGATATTAACTTCCAGTCTACAGTAAATTATCAGACTCTTTTTAAATATAAAAGCTTTTGAAAGAGTACAATAGTCACTGTTTAATTAACATCGGGTGTTATGGATAGTTATTTTCTACCTTTTTTTTCTTTTCCATGAACACCATTAGTTAAAAATAGGACACTTCAGATGCTGAAACTCTTGAGTCAACATTATCTGCAGGTTCTTAAAGTCACTTTTTTATCTTTTTTCCATCTTTTATTCTCAGCAACATAGAAGACAGAAAATCAGGATTTAAGCCCAAATACATTTTGAAAAAGAAATACTCCAGATTTTTCAAAGGAGACTTTAGGTTATAAGAACCAGTATCTTATTCTGTTTTAGTTTCATCCCGCTCTTTTAAAGGTGTAGCTTTAGGTGACAATCCTTTTAGCAATTACATGAATCTTATCGTTGTTCTGATTCAGTGAAAGATTTCACATTTAATAGTTTTCTAAAGTAAGAGAAAGTATTCATGAAGGGCTTTCTTTTCTTATCCCACAGATGTATTGGCAGTGCTTACCTTGAAATAAAACATCATTAAAGCCACTAGTTATTCACAGAAGTTTTCTTAGCCAGATTAATTTAAGCTGCTTTAACTCCATCCAGTTGGAGTTCTTGCATGACCCATGGTAGAGATGTGTGTGTGCATATGTGTGTGTGAACATAGATTCAGAAACAGCCTTGAGCAATGTTCTTTCTGAAAGTATGAGCAATGCTTAAAAACATGCTTTGCTCCCATTTGGATAGGTTGTTACTTTGATTTTGTGCTTGTCTGAGAATTTAAAAGGCACTCGAAGCTACAGCATAAAATATTTACTAGCTTAATTTTCAGATAGCTTCCTTATGTAGAACCAGCAAACTTTTTTCAATGATAGATGTCACCGTTCAAATTCAAAAAAGAAGAAAACAGGATATTTTTACAATTATCTCGATTAATGAAAGGAGTCTGGAGTATCACAACAAATACACATCAGATTCAGTAGATCAGGAGGTTGTCTCAGGGTGCTTGTTTTATTTTCTCCTGCTTCTCAGACATTAAAGATGCAGAACATAGGCAAATGCACAGTAATAGCTTAGCACACATCCGTTTCCTTTAGTAAATGTTTTATATTGACATTAAGGGGGTATGTTGTTATGTTACAAGAGTTTGTAAATACCCTACCTACATAGACAGCTGTTTTAAAATCTGTATTTTCAACTCATTGCTATGTTTTGAATGAAAAATAATTTTAAAAATAATTTTTAAAAAAGGAATGCAAATAGTCAGAGGGAAATAGAAATAAAAAGGATCTAAAAAGAAATGGGAATAGGATTTTTTTGACAGCCAATGAACTACTGCTACTGTATTTTTTTTTCTGAAGTAAGGAGAGAAGTTGAAACAAAAATATGATGAGAAGATGTAAGGATTGAGTTTCATCTTATGCCTGATCTAAAGGTTTAAGGTAAGCACTTAAAGAGAATTTAACTGTGACCAGGTGAAATATCCCATTAATGCATTTTCAAATGAGACAAGCCATGTGATTAGAATTAAGACATACTTAAATAATGTATTGAATTAATCTTTAAGTCTTAAATATACAGCAATTTAATTTAATAGTCCCATTCAAAAGCAGAAAGCTTTGTTGGAAGACAACCTGGAGGAAAAACTAGAAGACACATTTCCTAGTGGAAACCAGGCAAAATTTTATGGATGCCAGAAGCATAGTTCCACTTTCTAATTAAGGCCCCTAATTACTCAAACTGCTCTGCACAGTTGTTTTCTTTTTTTTCCTCTAGTGCTGGGAAGTCACAGGGGGTTCTCCTTACATCCATCAGCTTGCTACATTTGAGTCTAAAACATGGCATGGCCTCCAAAGAAAGACAATTCATTCTGTTTTCTAATTAGCATCACAATTGGAGACACTAGATTTCTGCTCTTTTCTGACCCCACTTCTGGCTTCAGATTATATTGCTAAAGTCAGCAGTTCCTGCCAGGATGCAGTGCCAGGAGGTGTAAAAATAAGTATTCAGTAGCTACTGCAGGAATAGAATAGCTGGTTTTTCCAGGAAGATTAAGATTGCAGCCATGCTACAGCACTAACTAGAAAAGGTCCCCTTTTGATAAAGGGGTTAACAGAAATTAAAGGAGGAACTGCTCACTCAGCAAGGTGAGGTGACAGAAAGGACCTGGAACCCATGGGTCACTTGTAGTAGACCCAGCTAATCACAAGGGCTGAAGTACAGGGTAATCTTCAGCCCTTTCTGCTCGTGTTTTACTCAGAGATTGTAGGTGAGCACATGGTTCTGGTTGTTCTTGAAAGTTATAATTTAGAAACCTCTTTTGCAGGTGAATGGTTCCAGAACAGTGTCAAAAAATAACAGTTTTACTCATTCTGTCTGATTTGCACTCAAGCCTTTTCAGGAAGGAATTTAAAGGTAGGTGGTGACCCTGTATCTGTAATTTCCCCTCTGGCTTTCTGTGGCTGTGGAGGTCTGTTCTGCTCTGTCTTTGGTACTATTTTTACTCCCTTGAGGAATTAGGAGGTGAAGAGACTTTTAAAAAAATTTTTATTTAAAGTGGGATTTAAATGTAAGTCCACTTAAAGATGGACTTAAATGAGCCTGGAGCTGCTTATCAAAAAGCATGCAGCACTCAAACTTGGGTGTATTCAGAGGCACAACTGCAAGTAATGAGGGAGACAGAGGGAGAAAACAAAGCAGCTGTTGTGTGTAAGTGTCCTCAGAGCAAGAGGGTAGCTGTGAGACAGCTCCTCAGTTTGCCTTGGACTTGAACTGCTAGCAGTAGTTGAACTCCTAGGTTACATGCTGATAGCTTTTTGTCATTTCTAGAATATTCTCTTGTTGGTTTTGTCATATCAGTTTTGGTAGGTAGTTCTTACTTATATGTAGAAAAGGAGCTGTGCCCTGAGAATCTTTCAGAACAAGAAAATATTCAAGGCATACCGTGGCCTTATTTTTTTGTCATCACTTATGAACTAAGCAGAAGCCCTTTGATAACAACCATCTGGAGTTTGTGGTACTGAGCAACAATATCTTTGCTTTATGTGTCCCAGTCAAGAGAACTATAATTGCATATGCTTTGGAGGGGTAGTAGAACTTGTGTATATAGCATATAAATGCTGACCTCATGATGGCTGCATGCATAAACAGTGTTGTATCTCTGTCTGGAAAACAGCTGCTTTGGTTTCCACTTGTGGGAGCATCTCCAGGAGTGAGAGTCTTATTCCTGGAAGGAGTGACGGTGAACACAGATTTGTATACAGACCCAGCATTCTTTTTTGATGAAAATGCTAATTAATGCAAGTTCTACTCTAACCTGACTAGAAGTTTCTGTAAATGAACAGTTTGCATTACACTGTTGTCTTCCTTTATTAGTGAAGATCTTCTGGAATACCACCTCTAATTAAAGTTGTAAATACACAAAAAGATTCAGCCCCAGCTGTTTTGTTTCGTTCTCCAATCATGCATAGCATCTCATGTACATTCAATGAAAAGAACCCCAATTTCCCTTCCGCCTATTGCTCCTGAAATGGGCCCTCACAAGAATTAACCCTGGCATGCTACAGTAACAGATGAACATATTTCACTGAAGTCATGGGCTTTGGTGTTTTTGAAGTCATGAAACAGAATTATTCTCAACAAGGTTTTGTTGGTGTTTGTCTTTGGAAGATCAGAGACAAACTGGAGGCTTACCTGAAGGGTCCCCTCTTTGCTAGCTAGCTATTTTAGCAAGCGTTCAGAGTCTTCACACAGGATTATGGTGTGGAAAGGTAATGCATTTTAAGGAAAGATGACAAAAGGAATGGAAAGAAGAAGTACAGAATAATTCAACCAAACATAGAAGGTAGATGAACATGTTAAATAACATGGTCCAAAAAATCCAGAGATCTGGTTAAATTCCCTGAAAGATTTAATAAGCAATCTCACACTTGCCTCAGATTAAATTTTCAGAAATATAATGTGTTAAGAACAATTAGTTGTTAACACACATCGTGTCTTTTTATTTCTTACTCCTTGAATACTTTGATTAGGTTTTATAAAAGCATTGGCATATTATCTTTCCCTGTAGTGCTAGAAAAGCAATCCAAAGTTGACAGTAGCAGAGCAGATGGAGAAATCAAGGAGGCAGACAGCTCATATTAATGAGGATCAGGTTTACCTTGGATGTGAAGATTACAGGAGAAGGACTACAAACTGTATCTTATGCTAACATATAATATGGTATTATTGTATTGTGTGATATTATTATTATTATGGTGGTGTAAGTATGCATTGTAAATACGCAAACTTTATATCATGCTAATATATAAATACATTAACATCATCAGGAAATATAGGGTAGTATAGTTTAGGAACAGGCTTTGTACAGTGACACTTTACTGCTCTAGCAGCAGTCATTAGCTGTCAATAATGGGCAGCTCACTGCAAATGGATATGGTGAGTATATAGACAACCAAAACCATATCTGAGAGACAGTAGAATGCAAACAGACTATAGAAATACTGTTTTATTTTGCAGTGTTCTCTCCAAATTGCCTATGTGAACCATCATTTTTCTGCCCAAGACTATTTTTGACACCTAAATTAAGATTTTATAACTTTCTGCTCTTTAAATTCCAGTGCTTAATGAAGCACTGGGAGGAAAATAGCTTATTAGATTTCACCGCTGAAACAAAATTAAAAATATTGCAGTTTTCTTTGGATTTGAAAACTAATATATAAAGAAACAGAGAAGGTGAGTAGAAGTGTTCGAAGTTTCTTTCTATTTTTTCAAGCACTGATTCTAAGTCCAGACTAGAAAACCGTGTCTTCTGTCCCCTTCAAAAACAATGAAATACCAGTTTTATGTGCTATCAGCCTCTGAATTTGCATGTGACACACATGACGGAAAAGGTAATGTGCAATTATATGGTAAATCAATTTTATTAAAAAAAAAAAATCCAGCTATCATAGTGAATGGCTGAAGATGACATAATTGTTCATTGATACCTGCACCACACCTTCACCACTAATGAATACTTTATAGACAAACATAGCAAGAAAAATTAGGAATTTTTATAATAATAACAACTATTTAAATCGATTTTGAAGCCCTAACTAATAGTACAATTTCTCAAAGAATAAACCTGTTGAGACATTGTAGAATTCTGTGTGAAGGTGGGATAGTCAGTAAGCCTTGTTTTGAACTCTGTTTGTAGCTACAGCATCCCAGCTGTCCCTAGCTTGCCTGGAGGTGCCCCCTGTCTGCGCTGCCTGGAGTTGAGACAATCGAATCTGCTCCCAGGGAATATAATGGTGCTGAAGTGTGGGTACGTGCTGTGCAGATTAATCTTTCATGATGATTGCTGAAGCACAGGACAAAGTCCTTGCTTCATTGATTTGACACAGGACATACTCTTCTCATCACTGTGTGACATGTTCTATAAAATAAAGGATGGATGATTGGTCCTGGCAGGAGAGATATTCACAAAGTGCTTTTCTTCCAGTCCCCTGCCTCTTCCCTGCTTTTGAACTGAGACATCTCAGTGGCAACTGCATCACAGCAGCTCCTACAAATGCAAGATTAAAGACAAAGGGCCTCCCTTCTGTGGCACACGTGTCCTGTGTTCTATTTGTACACCATCATTCAGTATATCCAGAATGGTGTCTCAAGTTCAAGTTAAATTTGGGAAAGCATATTCACCAAAGAGCTTAAAATGCTACTTTTGCCAATTCTATTTCTTAAAATTTGCTCTTTCCAAGAAGTCCATTGTAACAACATGTGGGTTTTATTTGCACCCTATATTTCACCACTGTAAAATTTCTGATGTTGACAGAATCAGTAAATAATAGGGGAGAAAAATATTCTTCTCAGATAAAATTTAGCCAAAAAGGCATTTTTCCTAAGGCAACTGAAAAATGTCAGGAGGAGTCTGTACCTTTTGAAAATCTACATGTGTGCTATTTTTATATTTGTTCATTATAAGTCTATTTTTGAAAATTCTTCCTGAAAATTTCACATGGTTTTGTATATAAGGAACTTCAAAATACAAGATTTAAGAAATACAAAAAACTGCAAAGTAGTCATGGAGGCTAATTTTAGCTTAATGAACTAATCTTGTGTTTATTCAATAGAAAAGGAGTTAGAAACGGAAGATCTATGTAGAGGGTGGTAGGGAAAAAATTATATTTATTTTTGGCTTTGGTTTGTTGGGTTTTTTTAGGTTCATCTAGACTCAAACAAAGAGAAAATAAAAAGGCTGAAAGAAATCCCCAAATCAACAAAAAACACAATTAAACCCCAATCAACCTTCTCTGTGGACTACAGGGGAGCCAGAATATCTCTGGGAATTGTCATATTGCTTTATTGCAAGACCAAATGAGTATGAAAGTATTTGTGATGCTGCTAATAAATTCACTTTCATAAGCATGATTGTCCTTAGGAGTTCGACTTCAATGATCCTTGTGGGTCCCTTCCAACTCAGGGCATTTTATGATTGAATATATATTAGTGTGAAGAGTGTTTCTAGGGAAGTTTGGTCTGTGCAACATTGCCCATTTGTTAACCTTGAGTTGTTGTTAAAAAAATGGAATTATTGAATACTCTTCTGTGGACAGATGTTTAAAATGGGTTTTGTAATTGTCTTGCTCAGATCTTTTACTGTACATGACTGGTTTGGGATTTAATATTTGCAATAGCATAGCCAACAAGGAATTAAAAAATGGCTTTGCACATAAACTGAAAAATTGTTTTTTTCCTCCAAAGTGCTAAGAGTCTCTGTAATTGTATCAAAAAGAAATACTGCTGCTGCTACAGTAAAATTGTGTAATGAAGCATGATTGATTATGCTACAGTTGTCCTAATATTAACATGATTATTGAAATGTAAATACTTATGTATCTTGTGGGGTATGTAGTAATGGAACTAGTTTATATTTTCCTCTGAGTGCTGTGTCTTTTAATTCAACGTTTGGTATTAGATCATACTTTCAGAGACAGAAGTGCCTGCTTTAGAGAGTAATAGATTTCTTTTTCTTCTTTTTTTTCTAGTTTTCTATCTCCAGTGTGTGTGTGTGTGTCTCCATTCACCTAGACAGAGTTGTGAACCTGGACAATTCTCACTTGTAATGTTGGTTTCTCATCTTTCTTCTATTCTTACCTATTAGCTGCCTGAATGCTAGTATCTGGAAGGCTAGGAAGGCTTTGATGGAATATGCTTGTCAGTATTTGAAAAGCTAAGACATGATAGAAACCTAGCCATCTACACAGCCAAGTATGTAAAAATGCCTGCCTTAGTAGTAAGACCAGAAAAACGTGTCCATTCTGAGCCATTTTTTCATATTCTGAGCCATCTCAGTCTTATGAAAGACTTGGATAGCCAGTAAGTGTCACACAAGCAAGCAAGATGGCTGGATTCCAGAGCAGAACTATGAAAACTATGAGGCCGCTGGTGTCTCTTTTGTGGAGGCAGGGATGGTGGTGGGGAAGAGCTCAGTGTTTTGGGGCAAATGGGTGAATTGTGTGCTGACAGTGATTCAGAATCCATGTGTGGGTGTGAAGTGCCTCAAAGAAACCATCCGAGAAACAACATGGTTAAGCCTTAGGCAACTGGGGGGGAGGGTTTAATACAACTTCTCAAAATGGAACCAAATGAGGTCTGCTCTTTGCTTGGCAACTTTTTCAAATGAAAAGGCTTGGGAGGTTTTAGATTTTTTCCTTTTTCATTTTTTTTTTTAATGCTAGAGTTGGTGGGAAGGAAGAAATAAAAATAATTATTGTGCTAATATAAATATTTACTTTTCTTCCTACTCACTGTTGTACAACTTTTCTTCCACTTCTACTTGCACATGCTGGCTCCCTTATCTGAAATCTCATCAACAGGATGACAATGGTTTTATTGCTGAACTATTGGACTGTAGAACTGAAAAAGTCCATGTTGACCATCTCTTTCTTGCTGATGGGGAAAAAGGCTGGGACAATGTGGGCAAAACTTAAAGGAAGAATCAATTATGTACAGCAACTTCTTAATGGAAAAGGTAGCTGTCTGAGGAACCTTCACAGAAGAAGACATAAGGCGAGTTTCATTGAACCATAAAATATTTTGGTTTGGAGGAGACCTAAAAAAGTTATCTAATCCAACCCCTCTGCAATGAGCAGGGACATCTTCAACTAGGTCAGGTAGCTCAGAGCCCCCTCCAGTCTGACCTTGAATGTTTCCAGGGATGTGGCATCTGTCACCTCACTAGGAAACCTGTTCCAGTATTTTTGCATCCTCATTGCAAAAAAGTTCATCTTTGTAAGTCTAGAAATGCAATTTCACAGCCAATATTGTGGATCCTGTGCCAGGTTTCTGGATTTGCAGAGACTAAATACAGAGCTAAGATTTTAATAATCATGGCCATGTGTAAATATGGAAGGAGAATAGTGGAGCAGTATAGCTCAATGTGGGCACTCACTGAAATGAAACTCAACTATGTTTCTCTCTGGTAGTGTTTGGTATTGCCACAGAACGAGAAATGAGGAAATATGCTTGTAGTACCAGCAGTGGAAGGGCAGTCAGAATTTCTGAAGTATCAAATCTCTGCTGATTAAATCCATTATAGGACATAAAATAAACTGGAGAGGGAAGAGGATGAAAGAAGAGAACGGGATGCTCCCGTATGTTTTTGCATGTTGCTACCCTTTGCAGATCTCAAAAAGTAATGATGCAATGATTAGGTAAGGTGTCCAAAGTACTTCCTAAACACAACAGTATTTTAAAGTCCAAGTATTTCTTAAAATAACAAAAGAGAGATTTAAAATTAGTAATATAAAGTCAGTGCTAATGCAGAGTTTTGAGATGAATATTTATCAGTATAACAGACAAGAAACAGATAAGAACAGATAGGAAGGAACACTTAACAATGGGGAAAGTTTGAGAAACAGCCAAAGAACAGTTAATTTCCACTGGGGCTGAAAGCAAGTACTGGAAGTATTAGGGGCATAGATCCCCAGGTGTATATTGAATTTCAGTAAGTGAACTATTGACACTT
Source organism: Ifrita kowaldi (assembly GCA_013398055.1). Classification (NCBI taxonomy): domain Eukaryota; kingdom Metazoa; phylum Chordata; class Aves; order Passeriformes; family Cinclosomatidae; genus Ifrita; species Ifrita kowaldi. The sequence goes on along the minus strand of VZRS01013257.1, from coordinate 50,834 downwards.
AACATCATCTACAGTAGTCAACTGGGAATCAGTGGATATAAAAAGAAGAGAGTATTCAAGACAATTTCTGGCATAAAGCATTTTCAATTATTTTGGTTAATCCAATGGTTGGATTACTCCAACTGGATAGGTAAGCTAAAAATAATTAGTAAATTCCAGCAAAAATTGAAGCAAGATGCAAGCACAATCTTCTGTTTTGTAGGCTTTAAAAAGGTAAAGATGACAGACTGGGTGGGAAATCTTTGCCTGTAATATAATGTCTCTAAAGTAATTAGAAATCTAAAATGGTAAATTTGGTTACCAAGAAGCTTTATATTTTATGAATTTTTTAAGATATATTTTAAGTTATACAATATAGCACTGCTCTGTCATAGTTGTGATGCAAATAAAGTTCTTACTGACAGCTTTCTTATCCAGGAAGTTTGATTTATGAAGCACTAGTACATGAAATGTCTGTGGTAGTATAGTACAGCTTGTTGGAGAGATCAAATACTCTGAATGATTGGCTGATTGCCTTCATTCTTGAAATAGCTTATGAGCTATTAAAAATCAGCTTATGAGTAAAAATCAGTTTGTGTTGAACAAAAGGAAGGAGTCCATAGGAAAGAGTGAGTAGCAGTTCCTTGACGCACTGAAAAAAAGCACTAAGAACTGCCCCACTCCAACCTTCTCTCCTGAGTTCTGCACATAATGCTGTCATCAAAAAGAAGGCATTCTTTGAAGTTAAGGCCCAATGTAAGAAAAATCCATGGTGTTTTCAGATGTGTTTATGGTCCCAGAAAGTCCAAAGGTACTTGGGCTTTGCTTTTACCGTGGCTGATCTTAAGGGTTCCGCAGAAGTAAATTTTAGCACAAAATTGAGGCACTCAATTGGTAACTCACCCAGCTAACAAGTATCTATCTTTAACTATTTCTATCTGAACTTACATCTTTCTGATGAGAAGTGGCTTACTTCAGTAGGCTGCTTCAGTAGGAAACATGATGCAGTTTTGCATGTTTGGGGCTGGGTTTTTTTTTATTTTTAATAAATGCTGTGCCCATAGCATATACATGAAATGAGGAGAGAGGAAGGACACATTTCTTCCATAGAAAAAGCAACATTGTGTTTTAATGAAAGAAAAGGTGTGAGTAAACTCTACACACATCTCACTTCCACTGGAATTACAGTAGAAGAGGGAGAAGGAAATCCATTACAAGAAACAATTGTTTTTATTTTTTTTCTTGCAGAAGAGTTTATTGATTAGCCTCTTAAAGCTTTTTGGAGAATTTGCTCTAAAGGCTGTCAGTGTAGGATAGGCATTTAAAATTGGTCACTTTCATCCTTTTTAAGTTTCAATGTAAGGCAGCTGTAGGTCTGGTAAAGAATACCTATGACTATTATAGGGGAGAGTGGATGAGCAGATTTAATTTATATAGGAAAGGCAGAATCTTTTGCAGGTTTGTAGACTGTGATAGTCCCATTAACGCAGGAATGCCTTCTGGGCATCTGACTCCAAAGAAGTATATGCAGGACAAGTTGGTTTAGTGAACAAAGCAATAAAGGTGTTGATAATTGAACAGAAGATTTGATAATCTCTTAAAATAGCTGCAGAACAATATTGAGCTTGAGTTTACTTGGTATTAGAAACCTAAGAAAAGTAGAAACTTTTTTTGCTGAGACCTTGTAGCAATATACAATGTTCATGCAGCTTATTTGTATTTATCTTTAAGAAGTGCAACTATAATCACTGTAATCATAAGCAATAAGAGACAGCATGAACTAATTTAATAGTGAAACTCCATCTGATTAACTAGCAGCGCCCTTGTCCAATATATTATAACATATGTAGATCCTGTGTTCCAGGATCATCACCAGCAGTTGAGTCTGCACTACTACTAACATTCTCAAAAAGACGATATTTGTTAAAATGAGGCAATGTGTTTCTGGCTTTTTCTTGAATGTGTGTGTGTTGACACACCTTTGAATTTGTGTAGTGCATCTACTGAAATTAAGATATAATCTTATTTTGCAAATTGTTGCTTATGTGGTTCTATAATTCTCTTATTTTGGCTTATGCAGTGGGGAAGATATTAAATGTAAATGTATTGAGTCATTGGACATTTTATTTATGATCTAGAAACAGTGCCATCCAGAAATATATTAATTCTTTTCTTCACTTTCACTTCACAGGATCATAGAATGATTTGGGTTGGAAGGTGCCTCAAGGATTACCTAGCTTCAAGCCCCCAGCCATGGGCTAGAGCAGGTTGCTCAAACCCCATCTAACCTGTCATTGAATGCTATCAGGGATGGCACATCCACAGCTTCTCTGAGAAACCTGTTACTGTGTCCCACCCCCCGCACAGGAAAGAATTTCTTCCTAATATGTAATCCAAACCTATCCTCTTATTGTCTAAAGCCATTCCAACTTGTCCTGTTGCTAGATGTCCTTGCAAAAAGTCCCTCTCCAGCTTTCTTTTAGGCTCTCTTTAGGTGCTGGAATGTTTCTATAAGGTTTCCCTTGAGCCTTCTGTTCTTCAGACTGAACAACCCCAAAGCTAAGGTGAAATTGCTTTGAAAAAAATTGCTGCATTTTATAGAACTATATATTTGATAGTTTGTTTTAAAAATCAAACTTGACATGACTCATCTCTGAATCCATGTCTTAGTAAACTTGAGGAATCTTTTTAAGAGCTCAGAAATTGTCATTTATGGATCCAAATTTGTCTTGCTTTCTTCCTTTTCTACTTGATTTTTTTTTTTTTTTTGAAAAATCAAGATAGATTTTTAGTGTACTTTTTTGTTTGTTTTGAATTCAGCTGAAACCAGAGAATAGTCCTTTCCCTCTTGTCATTGGAAAGGTTTTGTCATAGGCTGGGCCTGATCTTTTGGATTATTCAAAACTACATGCAAGGGACATAAAATGAAAGGCATACGGAAGCAGGGGAAAATATGAAGTTCAAAAAAACATGATGCAGCATGGCTTAGAGCTGTAGAGTCCCCCATTCTTCTTCTTTAAAAATGTTGTTTTTCTGTTGTGGTTTTCTTTTTAAGAACTCTTGGCACTTCTTCCCCAAAGAGACAAGTTTTGATACAATTTCAAACACCTTGGAAACAATACATAATTGAAGAATTTGTTAACCAATTTGATTTCTTAAAATGCAAAGTTGTATATAGATACTATTTTACAGTTGATTCAATCTTATGCAGTGTACGATACCTCCATCCCATCTGGAGAAGTGACATATATTGTGTAAAAATATGTTTTGTTGAATGCTATAGCCTTCACTTGTGTAAGTAGTGAAATGGAGAAAAGTCTGCTCTGGAAACCAGCTCAGGAAGCTTTTTCAGCACATATGTTTTTCTTTGAACAATGGAAGAGTGATTTCATAAACATCACATTGACTATATATCTGCTGCTCCAGGTATTTCATCCCATGTCCCTATTTGCATAATCCTGCGAACTTTCGTTACTGGTTGAAGTTACTCATGCTTTCAAATGCAGTACCAACCTTGGACTTTGTTTGAGGTTCATTTCTATAACTTCTGCTCCAAGATACATCTCTCTTAGCTTCTGTTGACATCCACTATGGTGCAGACTGTCTTGGATTGTCCCGTCTTTTTCAGGATGAGCCTTTAATAAGCAGGGCAGCACTAGCATTGTCAATATAGCCATACAATAGTCCTCACTAGAACTGGAGAAGGACTCTTCAGTCAGCCATTTTCAACAAGGATTGAGACATATTTATCAAGCAAAATGAGATGAAGAATTCTGGCACAGGATCTCTGAGCTCTTGCCTGACATTGGTATAAGGAGTAAGTCACAGCTTCTGACTGAAAAGTAATTTAGCATCTTTCCCTAGAGTAAAAGGATGTTAACTACACTCACCAATAAGCCTGAAAAAGGCACTGCTTAATAATAAGAAATTGATTTTGCACAAACGCAAAATCTCTTTTACAATGACTCTAAAATACTTATTGACACAACAGGAAGAAGTCAGCTTGATATGCAGAAGACAAGCACAATGCTGTGATCAGTTACTTGTTAATAAAACACTTGTTTGGAACGAGAATCAAGTTCTTAAAGGCTTTGTTCTGGCTCAGCAGGGTGGATTTCACTTCTAGCTGCTGATACGTATGCCTCATTCACACTCTGGGGTCTCAGTTTATAAATGTAGCATCAGATCTGGGCTAGTGGATGGGAGTCACTCCACCTGACACAAAACAGCTGAATGTGCTGTCTTGGCTCTCTCAAGTTGGAATAGAAAATCAGCTTGTCCAGGGTACCCAAGCTGGATTATTTCTGCAATAATGAGAGAACTAATCTTGGAAGACTATGTGGGTATTTTGATTAAGTTAGGGACCTCACATGAAATATTAAATGATGTGAATAATCTTGTTAATAGTTCATCATTAGGATAATAAACATATGCCATTCCAGGCACTGTAGGAATTTTTGCAGTATGATAAAATAGAGCTAGCTGCTGGATTTGAGCACAGTGGTAATTGATACCTGTGATTCATAACTAAATTTTATAGCTAATTTCTTTGGTCAGGACAGTGTTCATTCAGCATAACATCTAGGCTGCAAAGAGATGAGAAAAAAGTATTCTGAAAAATGAATATGACAAAGAACTAGATACAACTTCATTAAACTGTCTCAAAAATTCAACATTTAATTTGCCCTAATATAGAAATAGAATTTAAATTCATTGCTTCTAAATATTTCATATGCTTCTAATAACCTAATCTACAAATACATACTGTGCAGTGCCACCTCTTTCGCCCAAATACATTCACAGAAACATGTGCCTCTTCTTTTTATTTTCTGCCTTCCTATTTTTTGTTCCTATTTTTACAGCATATGCCAATACCTTCTTTTCCTGAAGCAAAACTGCTTAGAGATGTTCTAGGAAGATTGCTGCAAACTTTCATTTAAATTAAAACTTTTTTTTTTTTTTTTTTTTGGACTGTAGTATATTCATCATTTACACTCACATAATGTCCTCTGTGCCCAGTTAGCTTTGTGTTGTGGTGGTCTCCACAGATTATGTTAGAAAAAGAAGGATTTAGCCTCATTCAGATCTGTCCCAAAATCATAAGGGAAAGCTGCCAGTGACACGAATTGACTTTAGACCCTATGGCAGAAGATTATTTTTTTCATTATGACAGATTTTTTTTTCAGATCAGTAAAATATTCTGATCTCTACTTCCTCTACTGTTTGGGATTTCAGAACCTGAAAATAATTTAAATATTTGAAGACTTTATTCTTCTGTATTGGCAATGTTTATTGCAGAATTCTTTTTGGTCTAATTGAGACCTCTAGTAATGTTAATTTCAAAGTACTTGAGCTTTTAAGTGGTCCTTAATGGTTAAATTTGAAAGCAAATGTTTATTGATTAGCATTAAATGTGACATTCTGTCAACATTCACCTGCTGAAATCCATGTGAAGCTTCTAGTTTTGGAGTTTGGCAGCTACCTTCATACTGTACTAATGAGGAAATACATAGTCATTAGGGTGGTTATTGTTTTTAATATTTAAACTTTATCCTGAAGAGATTATTGTTGCAATATTATTCCTTCTGACAGAACCCACTGCTAAGCTGGTTAATTGCTTTCTCACTTTAATTTTTATTGATACAAATTGCTTTAAAAATTCAAACAAGTGATTGGTGGCATTAATGCTGTTTAAGTCTGTGTGTAATGCAGACACTACGTTATTTAAAATTTTATGTTTGACTTTCTATTTGCAGACTTGTGTCCTAAGTGGTTTACCAAAACAATGGAAACTAATTGGGAATTTTAGAAAATACAGGCAATTTACAGAAAAAATCCTCTACCTTGGACGAACTATTTGTGATTTAGTTTCTTTCAGCAGGCATGCACATATATTAACTAAAATTGGATGTAGCTGAAACTTTCTGATTTGCTGAATAGCTCCCCAGGTAAAGAACTGTTTCTTATAGTTACTCAACAATATACATGCCAAATGTCTGATGAAAAATATATTTGATTTATTTAAATAATACTGTAACTTAATACACCGTAACTATAACATAGCTTATTATCTTTGTAATACTACTTTGCTAGGGTATCACTAATACTTCAAATCTAACTCTTCTAATATAAACATCTGATATTTGTTTTAATTCCCATTCCAAAACAAGACAAAGATACAATTATCTTCTGGAAAGATAAATGAAGAGTAAAGTGCATGTAGAAAACACAGTATCCTCTGGGGTTTTTTCTTATTAAGAAAATAGGAACTTTACTATCTTCCCAGAAGTCTACAGCAGTGAAGGTAAGCCCTACACAGACCCTCAGCAGGCTTGACAAGATTATGATTAAAATCTCATTCTTGAGAAATTCCATGGACCTAGATTTGTTTAATAAATGTTATTGTTTGTCTCCTCTGGAAATGGACTGGTACTACTCTGCTGATGAAGTTACAGTCCTAAAGCTGTAGCATGGGCAATCCCATCTGGAAGCATTTCTATCATTATATCAAATTAGATCAATTTAAGATCTGCTGAATTGAGAGTAAGAATGTTGGTATAGATACGGAAATTTGCGCTGATATATTTGCGGCTGGAGAGTTGGGCAAAGAGAAACCTAAGGGAGTTCCAGAAAGCCAAGCGCAGGTCCTGCACCTGGGGAGGAATAAACCCAAATATCAGCACAGGCTGGGCACTGACCTACTGGAGAGCAGTTCTGCAGAGAAGGACCATTGATACGATATGATATGATAATATATTATCTGAGCCACAAGAAAACTCCTTCAGATATGGGACTGATTTCTGTTTAAAATCACACTTAGATCCCAAGGATCACCCTGGGAACGAAGGAAACAAGATGGTGCAGAAGCTCCCTCCTCCCAGCATGGCAGCCACCATAGCAGACTGCGTGGACCAGAAGACAAACACAATATGGCAGGGAAGCCTCTTCTCTGGACCATGTGGTAGAGAGAGAAAAAGGAAAAACAACACAGCAACCGAGCTTCTGGGGTTACATGACTCTCCTCCTGCAAACAACAACCAATGGGGAATAGGGACAAAACAAAACCAGGGAAAAAGCTCCAAAAGGCTCCGATGCTGCTGATATTGCTGGAAGAGACTTCCCAGCAAGTTGCAGGTCCAACTCTTCCTTGGCAAGAATGGCAGGCAGCTGGAACTGGGGCAGTGGCTGGAACTCGTGGACAGAGGGTCCTGCTTTTCTGGCATGGCTCTGTGGCTGCAGCTAGCAGCTGGAAAAACTTGTGGAGTGGGTTCCCCCAGCAGGCAGTGAAGGTATTGTGAAATCTGCCCCAAAGTAGTTTTGGAATGCGAAATGCATCTTTCTGGGTTGCGACTCAGAAAGTGGACACAGACTCATGTCCGTTCCCTTTTTAAAGCGACACAGTGCACCTCCCCTCAGTGAATCCCAGGTAATGCACAGAAGTTCATTTCCCACGTTGTTGGGTTTTGAAGAGACAAGACAGTGATAATCTGGTCAAGTTGGCATAGGGAAGATAAGGAATATACAAATTTTTTTAGGTCACCTAAGACATCATGTTTCTGGGCAAATATCAAAACAAGTCCAGGATTTTTATTTTCAACTGACAAATATCATGTGGTGGCTTATGGATTTTTTTTCTTTTTATGTTGTATATCCTGTAATAGATGTAAGGTTTTGTACAAGCTTTCGCAGTTCCTCCCTCCTTTTTATGTATTAACGAAAGTGTACATGGCTCTTGCTGCTCGATACTGATCTCCAGCAGTGAAAAATTTGTATTCAGCCTCTGTCTCTTCAAGCTAAACTGAATTCTAGTCCCTAGAATGCAGTGGCTTTGGCTTCCAGACAGCAATTGTTTCCAGGCAGGCATTTATAGCATTGCAATGTAGTTGGTTTACCTTCAGGGTAGAATCAATGTAGGGCAGTTTTAACTCTGTTGTGCTTGTTACTCATTGAATATGGGGATGCATTTATTACAGCAGGACTCCTTTAATCCTGAAGATTAGCAATCTGTAGTGTCTCCCACTTTCACTGATTTTATTTTTTGCATTTTACTAGCACTCTTAATAATATTGCAAGGGACACAATTATTTAGGACTATCAGATTTCTAAAATACAATAATGCCGTCAGGTCTATCCTTTGTTTTTAGTCATATATTATTATTTTGTGGAAGAAACAAAATTATTTTGTTAAAATTATTAGAGTTTTAAATCTAGGCTTAGCAATAAAGTGTATACGCCCCTACACTCAGTAGCCCCAAGTGTTTGTCATTTCTTAATTGATTTGTAACAAGGATTTTCAGTTTATCCAAGAACTTTATTATGTGAAGCATGCTTTCATTCACCCAGGGAATGGTCTCGTTTAACTTTGTGCTGAGCAGAAATAGTTCCAGATTTCAGTAGCACTGACAGACCTATCCTCAGATTGAAGAATTCAAAAGGAGATAGGGGACAATGAGGTCAGTGGGGCTTGCCTACTGAGGAAAAGATATACTTTAGTATATTATCCTCATAGCTGTGTGACTTCAGAATTTGTGCTTACAGAATACAGAAATATTCCAGAATGGTTTTAAGGATGTTATTGAGGAAGATTTAGAGCTTGCATGTAAAGGAGCTCGCAAAAAGTCTTATCTTGGTGATCCTTATCTGCCCACAGGAAGCTCTTTCAGTGCAAGATCAAAGTCAGATGTAGGTGGGAGTTGGTAATGATAATGTTGATGATGGCTTTAGGGTTTGTTTCTCCTCCTCCTTCAAATTCTTGTTCAGTTTGAAGGGATGGAAAAAGGATTTGCTTTATCAGGTTACCTCAGTGGATTACCTAAGGAGAAAATCATTGTTATTAGTTAACATGAGAGTACATGAGAAAGATGTAGAAGTATGTGCCTCAATCCTGAAAAAGGACACAGACAATGCCAAAGAACACCACACTGGGACATCATCCAGGTTTTAAACTTAACCACTTGGTTTGAATCCATCAATATAGTTAGATCACCAATAGACATGTTTGATAAATACTGACACAAAACTAAAGGCAACTGTTATGCCAGAGCAGGAGCGATACATTACCTATTCAAATATCGTAACTGAGGTAGTTATGGGGGAAAAACACCCAGCCCCTATCATACTACATGATCCTTAAAGTGGATTAAATTAAGGGAGGCGTCTGTTTATTTGGTCTGGTTTGACAGGAACACGCACCTGATGTAAGAAGTGTGAAATCTCCTTAGCTTTCTTTTATAGATACAGAAGGTATCCCAAACGGCTTCTAAAATAGTTGGAGTTATTTTTTTGCAATCAACCTATTCCTAAACCATTATTCTGATACTGTAGGAAGCTGTAGCTCAAATCTTTAGAAAGTGTCTTCTATGAAATATTAAGTTGTATTTTTGTTAGTATCATGCCAGAAATGTTGAAAATATTTTGGTGCATACAATATTTTACACTTTATTTCACTTGCCAGTATTAAAAGGCACATCTGTTGTAAGGATTTTTCCCTTCAACTGAGAAAGGAAACTTATTTTCTAGGTGTCCCTCAGCCTTTCATTCAGTTGCCTGTTTTGTAAAAATTTGGCCACAAAAGATTTGATTCATAGTCTATAACAATGATAATGTCAATAGAATTAGGTAAGGTATAGAATTCAATAGTTTAAGGTTTTGACAGTCCTTTTTAGAGTTTAGTATTACTTGTTGGTTAGGTTAATGCATATTGGACCTGTTCTCAGGGTGTTCCCTGAAGCCCAAATCTCATGGAACCAAAGCAATGTTTTATTTAGGTGACAGCCAAAGGTTACTGGACTGTGGTGTAACATACCAGCTACAAATTACATACTTGCATCTGGTCTTGCTTTTATTGACTATTATCCGATATTTGGCCCTGGTGTCATTGTGAAAAGGTCTGTCTTCCTGGAAATCTTGGTTGTTTCTATTAAAAAAGGGATGGGTTAAAAATGTCTTTATTTTATATGCTTTATTTTCTTTCAATGAACAATATCCTTTAAGTTTTACTTAAATATGTCATTACGATACCTCTCATGCTATGTATCTAGTTAATCACATATTTGCTTCACTGCTGTTTTCTGCAATAAACAAGCTTTAGAATAGTCTACCAGCTAGAGCTTAGGGTGAAAGATGGTGTAGGTGGGGACCTAATCACATCCTGTGTGTGTACGAACCTGATACAGAACAATTTTTGTCTTCTGTCTAAGGGCAATTGGACATTGTTATGGTTATTTATTTAACTGCAAAATAAAACTCACCTAATCCACTCATAATGCCATGTTTATTCTGGAATGACTAGAAGGGAAAAATGCTCAGAATAACTCCCCAAAGAATCCCTTTTAACTTAATTGTACTTCTAGGACTGATTTTTGAAGTCGAGAATTTTTTTGACCCATTCATAAAATATTTCACTGTAAGCATTCTAGTCCATTTTCCTCTGGAAGTAATATTTTTTAAAACAGAGTTTCAGTACTCTCTTCACAAAGGAACATTTATCATTTTCAAAGTAGACCAATGTAAAAAGATACATTGCAAAATGATTCCATGGCATTGCTAGTTCCCTGTTTACCTAGGTGGTAAAAGTCTCCATTCCCTCTAGCTCTCCTCATTTTCAATGAAGATCACCCATTACACAGATTACTGGGATGACTACACAAGTTATTGGTACTTCGACAAAATCAGATAAGTTGTATTTCAAGAAATGGCCAAAATCTGTATATGAATTAGAGATAAATAGATTCAAAGTGAATTCAGAAAAAAAGGCAAAACTAAAAAAAGACCTTTCTTCTGGGAGAAACCAGCCATCTCTTAGAAGGAAACAAAATAAAATAACTGCTATAGGTGCGAAACTAACATTCATGCACTATAGTGCCTAAGGAATTTAGGTAAATGCTTCTTAAATAAGCCATTGTATGAAGTACTTGTTTCTTACCGAAGTGTTGAGAGCAATTACATTTCAGGCTGTCTGGGTGTAAATTACCATGTAGTGATGACTAAGGCTTTTCTTTCAATAGAGAAAATACTACTTTTCAAGATTTAGCAAAAGAGCTTTTCACTGATTCATGGGCCCCAATTTCAGTGTTATCTAAGACCTGTGGTGTAACATGAGCTACTCAGGAGCTAATTCCAGAGAGAAAAAATAAAACCTTTTTTTAATCTTTTCCCTTGAACTTGTAGTGATGCTAGCATTAGTGGCATTCTGAACAAGTGGGTTTATGGCATTGCCTATAACTCAGCTTAGTTCTGGTCAAATTTGATCTAAGTTTCAAGTAAGATGATCACATGATTTTAGAAGCTCTCATAAATGTCTATTTCTGTTATGAACTGACTGTTTAGTAAGTGTTTATTTCTTCTACTTTTTTCCAAGTGAGTAAATTGAAAGTCAGAAAGGTGACAGTAGCATTCCTAAGTTATAGTTGCAAAGATGATATACATGACTTTTTTCTTTTGTTCTTCAGTGGTCTTACATGTTTGGGAGGAAAGATAGCAAGGCTGTGGGATTGCAGAATAGAAAATAATGTGGCTGCTGACTGGATTTTTAGTGTTAAACTTGGCCTTTGCTTCTGCAGTAGAGAAACTGTCTCCATTTGTAGAGATTTATCACTTGGCTGCTTTGTCTCTTGAGGTATCAGGTAACCCCTGATGCTCTTTCCTAAAGCATACGGCTGGCTCCCAGAGACATCTACAGGAAACAATGTCTGACTCTAGAGGGAATTTGACTTGACTCAGGTGGAGAATTCACTGACAATATATATATTAAGGCTTCAAAAAGTGGATTAATTTTAGTTTAGAAACAAACAACTAAAAAGACCTTCGAGGCCCTGGCAATACAAATTGTGAAATGAGCATCTAAAATCTCTATTGCTGCCTATGTTTATTTTGAAATCTTATATGCAGAAAGAACATTTTGTTGTGGTTCAGAGGCTCATCTACTTGGTATTCAACACAGAATATTGTTTTAAACTTGAATTTTCCTGAAGTGAGAGGGATGCAAGAGTGCTGCTTTGAGCCCATACTTTTTTTCCCTACACTGAGCATTGCACTGAAATACATATTCTCATAATACCATACACAGTGTTCCCTCAGTATCTTACTAGTCACTTCTTCCATAAAACATTACAACTAATGCATTATCCTTCTGACTGTTGATTATGGGTGATGTTATGACATGTCCCTTTGGGTTATGCATAGCATGTTAATTTTTACATGAATTGGCTCTGTACAGAACATCTACACTTCTAGGCAATCTGTCAGTCTGTGAGGATAAGTGCTAGGTTGTGAAGAGAGAGAGTTCAAGTTTCAGTTTTTATTCTGAAATACTCCTAACTATCTTGGATAATAATCTTGGGGAACAGAGTAAGAGATAACAACAACTGTAGATACTCTGTGTGAAGGAAATCTGGACTATGTTTTGAAGTGGCATGAGCAACTACAGAACAAATCTGATTTTGGCCTTTCTGATTCTTTTGCTCTTAAACCAGTATCTCTTGGTTCTTCATTCTCTGTTTTTGTTGCTTTTTGCTCATACTCCTCAGGAAAAACATATTTCTTGCAGCCATTTTCTTTTGCCTACTCAGTACCAGGGGAGTAGAAGCTGAGCACTAAAAACTGTGACTCATTTGGAATGTCAGCTGGAGTGATGTCTGAATGGGCAGAGGGCTATTCAGTGGGAGCCATACTGTGAGTTCATCTTAGCAGTGACACCAGTATCTTTGTCAAAGAAATGCTTTCTCTTCCTTGGAAGAGGCTAGGTGTGCCAGTCATGCAAGGCAGTGATGAGTGACTGAGTTTGGAAGACAAGCTTGTGCAAGGTAATCCTGGTCTGTAGAGTCTCCATCTACACAGAGGATGTGAAAATGAAGATCAGTGTCCTTGTTTGCAAGGACAGCGTCACATTTCTGCCTTGATGCAAGAAAGTTGCAAGGCAATGAGTAATAAACCAATCTTGGGTTGTGGATGGATGGATGGATGGATGGATGGATAGATGGATGAATGGATGGATGGATGGAGGCAAGCAAGAACTGTGGAACATCTGTGAGGCTTGTAATGGAGAGTATGGATTTTTACACTTGAGAGACCCAGGGAAGGAGCTGAAACTTGATGTAAAAATGCTTCAATGGCAATTCAGAAATTGGGTGCATATATAGAAAATGAGAGGGCAGGTTAAGTCAAAGGGAAGGCTATGTCATTAAAAAAATGATGTTGGGACAGTGATTTAAAATGGTTTACTATGCTGGATATGTGACATGCTGTGCAGGTAAATGTAAATGTGTCCTGACTATGTTGGAGTCTGTGTAGAGGAAGGGATGTGGAGGCATCTCTTCTTTCTTCCACATCTTAATATCTACTTTTGTATCCTTAACAACTACATTAGTTTTCCACAGCCTTTTAGAGTTTTGTAAGTATATTGTTTTCATGTTTGACAACTCAGATGAAAACAACCTATAAATCACTTTTGCTACCTAAAGAATTCAGAGTAGCTGTGATTTTTTGGAAATATGACTTGATGGGGTGCTCCAGTTGCTTTCTGAAGACTACTTCTTTGTCTGACTGGTGGAAAACATGTTATTTTCTAATTTATGTCAGGAAATTTTGACCTTCATGGTGAGATGCTGTGACAAAATTAACTCTGTGCTCCTTTAGATAGGGTTTTATAAGTTGATATCTATGCAGACTGTTAGCTTGGTTTCTGTAGAAAGTGAATACTTGAGAATAACAGTGTAGCACTTAAAACAGTTTAAATAGTCCCTCTGTGTAATAGACTGCTGTGAAACAGTCTTTATTTAGACCATGTTGTTACAGCTAATTTGGAGTAAATATTGCAAATATTTTATTTTGTCTCAGCAGACCAAAAACAAATTGCACAAAGAATAAAACTTTATTGCTCTATCTTGAGAAACACTTAAAACCCTGAAATAAAAGGTGGGAGGAATACAGAAGTCATAATTTTTTGTTTACTTAATGATACTTTATCTGAAAGACAAAAGAATGACCTGTTGATATCCTTTAAGATTTACGTTTGGAGCAAGAGGGTTTTATGTCTCTAAAGAGTGAAAGTATTGTAGACCAAAAGGAGGTAAAAATGCTACATGTATGTTTTCAGACTTTCATGTCTACGAGCTGATTTTTCTCCTGGCATGAAGTTCACCGGCAGTGAGAGACAGAGGTAACAGACAACAGAGTTGAGCAGAACATGCAACCATTTAAACATCCAAAGGGCAGGGAGGGGAAAAGGAGGAGGAGGGATGAAAGCACTAAATGAAAAGCTAAAGTTGTTTTCTTTGTTCTTCCATTATCTTGCCATTTTACTTTATGATGAGAGGAGCACTAGGGATAAGGGGGATTAGAGAAAAAGCAGGAAATAGAGGAGGAAAAATTATGTGGTGTTCTGCATCAGGAATACAAGGTGGTTCCCTGTGCCTTGTCTTATGAAACGAAAGGGTGTCAGAGGAGCTATCACTCCAAAAGTGAGGGAGACTAACTTTTGTAGATGCTAAGAACTTTTAACAGCAGAGGCTCAAGTCTATTTGAATGAATGAATGAACGGGGTAGAGCAAAATACTCAAATTGCATGATGTAATAGGGCGCAGGTTTCTGTCTGGAGCAATTCTACTCAAACAGATGTAGAAGGAGGTACACAAAGCAGTGGTTTCCACCAATTTTCTGCTTTCTAAAATGGATTTCTCTTCTTTTGAATGAGTGACAAAGGTTTCTGGGCTGAGCATTACAGTTCTCAGCACCTTCCAAATTTCTAAATAAAAAATACTGATGATAGTTGTAAAAGTTTTTGTTTGGTGGACTATGTTTCTGGAATATAAAAAAAATATTGGGGCAGGTGGTTGGCCAAGTGTCTGGGAGTTGTTTTGGCGAGTTTACTTTTTTCCCCCTCCTATGATGTGTCTGAAAGATGCAACAACTTGTGGATGTTGAAAAACCAATTTGAATTTGTGTCTTTTCTTGTGATTCCCTCAGCATATAGCCTCTTGCCTTACCATGAATTCTCATGTAGATTGTAACTGAAAAATTGAATGCATTTCCAGCAGTTTAAAAGGGAAAATAAATTTCCAAGTGAAGTTACCTCTGTAACTTCAAAGCTTCTAGTTTTTGTGGCATTAAAACTGAGTTTTCAATGTCATTGTTCAAACCATGAAGTGCTATTGACACCAGCATACTTAAGCAAGCTCATATTAGGCAGCTTCACAGATGGGTAGGTACAAATAACAATTGCACCTCATTTATTTGTACCCCTCCTATCTGCGTTCTTTAAAAAGCAGTTCTGCACTGTTAAACAATACAAAGTAGAAATTTTCAACTGATACAATAGGTAACCAATTAATTATTACATAATAGGAATTTATGAGATACCAGTAAATTATTAATATGCTAGCCACCCTGCACTCAGTCCGGTCATGAGTTGGGTTAGCCTAGCAGTCATCAGTCAGAGGGGAAGATTGGTCCCATTGATCCCATCCTATGATTGGTGCCATAGGCTGAACAGCACTGCTAATGAGGAGCAATTTTCCACTTACTTGCTTTTTTCTTTAGCGTTTTGTACATTTGTATTAATTTTACCTTTGGAATCCTTGAGATACTGACCACCTATGTCTTAGGACTCTTTCTTCTCTCTTTAATTTTGTTTTTCTTACCTAATGGGGCTTTACTGTATTTGTTTTTTCACCACACTTGCTTACAGCTTAGAAGCTTTTCACCCAAGTCCAGGTAACGCTGCTGTGCAACATTGAAAACCAGAAATAAACTCTCCAACCAGTTTGTTAGATTAGAAAGCAGATGCCTTATTTTATCTAATTTTTATCTGCAGTTCGATAGCATGTTAGAAATTTGTCCTTCTAGAGGTGAGACTCTTTTGATCTGAAGGGTCTCTATGCATAGTAGAATGGAATGACACGAACAGAAATTTTGCCTGTCAAAGATCCTCACCCGTACCTAGCCTTGCTCGCCTCATCCAAAGTAATTGCACTGTACTGTGTAGGCCTGTTGATGGCAATGACAAATCATGGAATTGTTCCCCTCATCTTATTTCTTCAGTATTTGCATTTAATTTTCTAATCACAGTTGAGCTTCGAGCAGGAAAAAAAGGACACACAGGGTTTGATACTAGAAATAATTTTGCTCTCAAATCCAAACAAAACCTTTTGAGAAAGTGCATGATAACACATCTGTGTGATAATCAGCATCAAGTTGACCGGACTGGCCTTGTCCTACTTTCTTGATGAGTTCCTTGATTAAAAGTTACTAATGTAATGATTAACAACGTAGAATTTTTTAAGACCTCACTCTACATACACTCAAATACCCGTAATATCTGGGACTTGAAAATAGTTGGTGGGCTAACCTAGAGGCAGGCTTTAGTGGGATGTGCTGCACAGTGAGTGGAATGTAAAATACAGAATTACTTGTACTTCAGGGATTCATAGCTCTGTTTGTGATTCACTGTGTGATAAACTGTCACTTAAGAGTCCCCCTCAACTAAAGAATTCATTCTTTCATAATTTTCTTAGATAATGGATAAAAAGTCTATAAAAAATTTAATATCAGTGAATTTGGGAAACTACTTAAGACTGGTTTAGCAGTGCTCTGATAGAAAAGCTACAGCGCTTGGGCATTTTTGCTTTTCTCATTTGCTTCTCCCAGCCTCTCTTTCACATAAATCTGACTGTTATACACTGTAAATGAACAAGAAGTCTAAAGCTTGTGCAGCTGTTTTGTGGAGAAGAATGTATGAAAGAGAAGATTTCATTAATTGCACAGCAAAAGGGAAAGAACCCTGTCTAGGTTCATATAGGACTAGTGTAGAATTTTACTTTACTGCTTCTTTTCACTTCAGAATGAGATAAAGATGGTTTCTAGAGTACTTTATAGGATTCAAAAAAATTTAATTTTGTCCTTCTATTCCACCTCCTTTATCTTTCCCATCTCTGAAATGCATCTCTTTTCAGCAGCTAAGTGAGAAGGGAAAGAAGATTTAGGGAAGCAAACAAAGTGTTATAAAAACAGAAGAGGTCTTTCAAAGAAATCCTAGTGCGAAAATATTTCAAACCCTTCTCAGTTTTTTTTATCAACTCTGGTGAATGTCAGGATCCATGGTTTGACTTTGAACTTTCAATCTGTGAGCCTACATGGTATGTTTGTTTGGTATAGGCATCAAAGGACATGCTTAGCAAAGCGTATACACTCAGCTAAAAGAACTGGCTAAGTAGTGAAAAGTAAATTGAGACTGCAAGACCTAGTTCCAGATTTATTAATAATAATCTGTTGATTTAATGATTATGAAAATAATATTAAAGGTAAGGTAAAAATGATATTTAATGATTTTTTTTCCCAATAGAACTGTCATATAAAGCCAATGACAGTGCCTCAGAGGACATAGGAAAAGTCCATCTTTCAGAAGCAGTAAAGGAAAGAGTTTTCTGTTGCTGTTCTTTTTCTTCAGATGTCACCTTCAATGCATATTTTGCATCACTCGTGCATGTACAGCAAAATGGTTATTCTTTGTTAATGAAGGATTTCTACCATAAAAGTATACAGCCCTAGTGTTTCACGAGCTAGACTTGATGTAGAACTAACTGATGGAGATTTTTGACCTTGTTGAAAAAGAAGTGCTGCCAGTGTAAGTTTTCTGTCATGCAAATGACTGTTGTTGGGATTTTAGATGTCAGTTGAATAATTTATTAATGAATTCTAATAAAAGAATATCACTTCTGTGAAAGCCTTTGCTAGATCAGATAAATAGGAAAGGAATAGAACAACATCCAAGGGCATGTTCTTTTTAATGCTTGAGACAGATTATTCTTATTGTGCATTCATAGAGTAGCATTGGTTTGAGTTCAGATATGAAAATAAAGTGTACACAGACATATTCTGTGCCCACGGAGAATATGAATTACATTGTCATACAAGTGGTTGTTGCTTTCAGAGACACAAAGCCAAAAAATATTTAGTACTGATGTTCAGTGACGTGAAGACATTAGCTGACTTTCTAACACCACCTTGTCAGGAGCTTTATGCTCTACTTGCCATTAGAAATTACATTAGTGGACGTACCTACGTAAGAGTCTAAAGGAATCAAATGGGAACCCTTTCAAAAATTCTGCAACCAGGAGAGAATTTCTGTCAGCTGAAGCAGAGATTGATGGCTTAGTTTACCTGTGCTTGTGGCATCTCTGATTTGTAAGCGCTGATTTGGAAGGATTTAAAATTCTGGTTTTCCATGGCTCACCCACCACACAATACAGTGCTTCTCTAAATTTTCTTGACAGATACCAATTAGGGTGGGAATCAAGAAAAGGAGCTGCTTCTGTTTGTGTGTTTTTCATGATTGGTTTCTAGTTTGGGGGTGTTTTGCTTGCTGGTTTTTGTTTTTTTGTTGTTCAGTTGATTTGGGTTTTTTTAGGAAGGGAGAGTGCTAAAGATTTGCTCTGCAACACTTTCTAAAATGCCTCCTTGTTTGTTCGAATTGTTGTTCATCTGAAATGCAAACAATAGAATGAGACTTCAGTGAGTTGTGTGTTCTGTGCTTACAAGTGATTAGCAGAACATTTTGGAAGCACAGTGTTTGACAAAGATGGATATTTCTGCTTAGTTGCTGTGCTGAATTCAGTTATTAGTAGGAATGCTTTCAAATATTTATTACTCGATACTGTGGGTTATTTTATATCAACCCATAACTACCCCACCTACTTTTCATCATCAGCAAAGTGTAGATTTGAATTAAAGGAGGTTTCTGACCTTGTCAAAAATAGACAGATGAAACTACTCCAACAAACAAAAACTTGCCATCTTTCCAGTCACAGTTTGGATAATGCACTCCTGGTCTGCCTGAAAGTCATATTACCAGTGTCAGTAAGAAAACACATTCTATGTAGAGGAAGATTTAAAATAAAAAAGTGCTTTAAAAGTTCTATTATACACTTGCTGTTCTGAGTATTGCTGTTGAAGTATGTTTTGTCAGCATTTTATTGTTGTGTCTAATTGTACACCTTTGATGACAAATGATCCGTGCCATCAGTTATCCTGCAAATACTTCGAGGAAAGACTAGATTTTAACAGTGATGAAGGACTATCGAGATTTTGACTAAGGCATTTGGAAAACTAATTAAACATGAACAACAAACTAGTAACACTTCCCTCAATGGTTGTAAAAACTATTTTCTTAGTTTTTTAGTCCTCGTCATGAACCCATTTCCCTTTCCTGGGGCTCTGAAGTATAAGAGGTCCATATTGGAGTATAATTGTTTACAGAATTCACCACCTACAGGAAATTCCATAAATATGTCTCATAAGAAGATTTTCTGATATTTTAATATTTTTATAGGAAATGATATTTACTAGTGGTCATTGAAAATAAAAATTATTATTCTTTTTGTTAAGGGTAGGGAAATCTGTCTAGAAGAAGCTAATAAGCTTATGGACCTGGAGGGAGTTTGTTCTGCTTCTAATTTTTTAATCAATTAGGAACTATTAAATCGCTAAATTTCTAATTTACAATTCACTTTAGTCTCCAGAAGAGTCCTAGATTTATTGTGAAATGTTTTTTCTAGATACATGGTATCACATTTAAGATTGCAGACTACAGAGATAAAGATTATCAGATTTTTTTAATTAGAAATTTAATTGCATTAAAACTTCCAAATACTTATTAACCTTCAGAATTTATTGTTTTACGAGGTGCACTCTCAGTTTTCTCTCATTGGACTGAACCTTAGATTCACTTTAAACAGGTGCATGGTTTTTAAGAGTCTAGTTTAAAATCATGGGTGCCTTTTTTCTTTTTGTGGGAAATGAAACATTTTGATGACCCATAGTTTACTTGTAAATTTCACACTGTAGGAATTGTTTTTTAACAGTTCTTGTATTTTGGAAAAGAGGAATCATATTTATGGTTCAGATGATTTCAGGCCATCTCACTGTACAGTTATCTAACCTATGCTTCAGCACATAGTCCATGAATATGTTATGGGATACAGTCAAAAGCCTCACTAAAGCCTTCCTTTTCCTTCAGAAAATATCAAGAGGGATGTTGTGGAGGGTTCACAATTTAAGCTGTATTATGAGAGTATAAGCTCATTAGAAATTGATAGGACCTTTTCTTGAGCTAATCATCTTAATTTCATCTATCCTGATCCACATAATGGGTGTTTTGCTTATTTTGAGTGCTCTGCTGCTCAAATAGCTTCTTTGAGATTAAAATACAGTCTTTTTAGTAGTATAAGTCTGGCACTTGGGAGCAGGCTGTGGCAATTTCTTCTGAAAACAACAAATCTTTCTTATTGTTTGTCTTGGTTACATGGTTTTGTACTGCTGGAGCCAACCATACTGAATACATCAGTTGCTGCAGAAATCCAGTGGTTTATTTAACCTGTTTGTCCACTCATCTCTGCAACACCTCTGTAGAACTGAAGGTGCATTTTGATCTTTGCCTACCTGTGGGTTTCAAATTATCCTTGACTGCAGCAGCCTCTTGCTCTTGTGATACCCCATGATTGCAGCACGCATAGTTCTCTATGAAAAAAAGTCATCTTATTTGATTTTGCACAGAGTTAAATCCTTTTTGTATCAAGATTTTTTGCTGTACGTTTCAGAATGTTCTCATCTTTTAGGGTTGAAGGGAGAAGGGAAGCTAAATTAATCAAGTTGCTAGCACTTTAAGTTCCTAAAGAAACACACACACTGAGTGGATTTTCACATTATGCTCCCAGAAGGTACTTTACATCTTGTAAATGCTTCAGTTTAACAGATATGAAAGAGAGAACACTATTCTTCTTTGCCGAACAAAACTGTTGCTCGGGTGTTCTAAAAGTTGGTTTGATCTCTTTATTCCACACATAAAATGAAAGATTAAGGAGTGCTCGCCATTCCCAGATGCAGCTGCTTCTCTGACCTGGCTCTGGGTGAGATAACATCTTTGCATAGCAGTCTTTTTAAAACTATGGATTCTGGATGTGTTTTTTTTTTTTTCCCTGCAAAGTTAGAAGTCACTTCTTCTCTTTTGAAATTTATCTGAATCTCTTACCTAAAAGCATACATCTTAATAAGACTCACAGATATTATCTTGTGGTATGAATTGGAGTTTGGGAGGTTGGGAGTTCTATTTGTCTTGAACATTGATACATTAATACCTGGGTGCTCTATTTGCCTACCCTTCAGCAAAGGCTTGTAGGTCTTCTGACAGCATCTCTTGCCTCTTAGCCCCTCTCTCAGGCAAATCCATACCAAAATCATCAATCACAAAATGAAGAATCTAACAAATGAGTGGAATGACTGCAGAGCTTCAGATCTAGTGCAGAAGTGATGAAGGCCAGATAGTTCCCCAGAGTAGCAAAACACTCATAAGAAACTGTATAGCACGTCATGTAACAGAGCTGAGTCTTGTCCTAAAAATCTTTATTACTTCCCCAACTTAAAATGGCTGTTAGGGATATATCATGTGCACTTCTAATGTGAGTAAAACTGGAATATGAGAGATGACATATATAAAATAAAAATAGAAAGGGGGAGTAGAGCAGAGAGAGGGGATATGCTTTAAAAATAGTCTAGAATCTCTTAGGCCTTTTTATTCATTGTAAACGAATGAAGAAGTAAGAAGCGAATCATTTAAAATCATTTCCAGGTCACCTTTAACAGTAGCAGTAATATCATTACAATATATGAGCTGAAACATAAGAGAGAAAGAGCTGTTCATTTTAAAAGCTGAAATAGAGCAATTAGCTGGAAAGGATGTGTCATGCCTTACAATAAAAGTTAAATTACAGTAAAATACTTCCTTGCAAAAATGCTCACCATGTGCCAAAGCCCACACATCAAACTAACTTTCTCCGTTTTGCAACACAGTAGTTCCCCTACCTGCCCAACTGTAAGAATGTGAGGGGCATTTCTCCACTGTGCTGGGGCAGCTTGGGGCTTATTATGAGTCTTTGACTTCACTGAAGTTCTCTGTAAAACTGGACTAATGTAGTATGAGGACTTGTGACTTCAAATAAATCCCTGGTCACCTAATGATTCAGACAAGGTCTGGATGCTGCTGCTCATCTTTTGTTGACAGTCATGACAGAAGCTCTACATCAGTAACGAAAACAGGAGAGGGACTTTGTCCATTCCTAGCTTGTTTACAATTTTCTTTTCCTGTATTTTAATATGTTACATGCTTTCCTCCAACAGTCCGTCTGGTTCTTTTCATGGTCAGGTCTCTCAGAAAAACACTTCAGAAACTCTCCTATCTAACCAAACATGGAGACCTATGTATGGTCTACTTTGCTTTACGTTCTTTAGATGTTCTTGCAATTTTATCTTGTGCTTTAAATCCTTTTCAGCACCCCAAAAAGAGTACTGTGTTCTATGTATTACAGATGTCACTGTATCAGGGCAGGAGCCATCACCAAGCTCTTGAGTCAATTCCTAGCTCTTGATCTGCTGCCCACTGACCTCCACCTTGAAATCTCATCTACAGTAGCATTAATGGACATGCAAATGTCGGCTGGGGAAGACCAGGAGATAATATACAACTCTTTTCATTTTTTATTGGATTTACTTATGCAATAAACAACAGTTAAAAAAAGAAGGATCCCACTGAAATGTTCAACACCATCAACTCAAACTTCCCAGGTTCATACTTTTGTTAAATTATTAGTAAAATTTGTACTTAGTCAACAAATACATTGAGCTTGTTTTTAAAAGACGTATATACTGCAACATATAGATGTATATTTGAAAATCAAAAGGATGTAGTAGGGAGTTTCTTTTTGTTGTAGCTATCACTCATTATCTCTTACTTCTCAAAAGATGACTTTCCAGAACCAAAGTAATGAAAAAGCAATTTGCAAGGTGCTTTTTATCTGTGTGATGAGTATTAAAAAAAACAATGGAATGATACAGCGATCAAAATTTTATTTTGGAATGAGAGAGTTTCAGGTATTTAGGAAGAGGGATCATTTTCTATGGTGAGCATTACACACTTAACTTCACAATATGCTCTAGTGGACATGGTGGTATTTGGTTGAAAGATGGACTTGATGATCTTGGAGGTATTTTCCAACCCTAATGATTCTAATATTCTGTGACCATGAACCAGTCTGAGCCCGAAGCACAGATTAGCTGGTGGATTGGGAATTCAACATGCACCTGTGCTTCTAGGGGGCAAAAAGTCTTGAAGATAAAAGTCAAGACAGGTTATTCTTCTAGGTCTTAAAAGAAAAAAAGTCTCAAACTCTGGATGCCAGTAATAGCAATATATGGGAATATACAAGCCTTTTGTCTTATGGACACTGAAAAATGGACACTTTATGCTTAATTTGCTGTTCATATGATATGCCCTTTTAAATTAAAAATTAAAATTAAAGATGTCAGTGCCTATGGAAGGAAGGTGGGATTTCTCCTGTGGAAACAATTAGTAAGGAAGAGAGAGGTTTTCACAGGCTATGGAGAACAGCCTCCTCAGAAAGATCTAGAAGCCTGTGGACTGAGAAATTTCTCAGGTTGAGGAAAAGGGACCGCTGAGAATTAGGAAGCCAGTTATCACAATCAAGGAAAATAACCTTTCTAAAGACAAGAGAGGACTGTGTAGCATTTGCTGCAACTTGAAGTTGTTGATTCATCTAAAATCAAGCCAGGAAGTAAGGACCCACTGGCAAGGACACAGTGTGCAAGAGCAGGGACAGTTATCCCCTATGTAATTCTAGGCTGTCTGAACAGGTCACTTGAGATTTCTCAGTTTAAAAAACCCATTACTATTTCACATTAGTCTTTAAATAAAGCTTTGTTCCTTTGGAATTTAAAGCTTTTTGGTTGTCTTTGCAGATGATACTGTAGTGCTCTTTTAAGTGATGGAGGGGAATTATACTTAATTGTACTTCAAACCTTTGGCTGATTTGGTTCGTATAACAAAGAAACCTATTTATTTTCCACATTCTGTGTGGGCATATCAAGTCTGCAAAAATTGTGAATGGTTACAGTGTGTAGTGGATACATTTATGTGTCTCTTTTCCTAATAATAATAATAATGATAATGATAATAATAATAATGAAATAACTCCTCTGAACTGCTTTCAAAGGTCAGGCTGTGATGAGCTTTGGTGCAACAGAAAGAGAGAGACATGTAACTCCTAAACATGTGATGTCTAAAACCAATCCAGCTTTAAACTAAGAGAGCATTCATGAGGTTTCTCTGTTTCTGAAATACTGAAAAATATTGCTAATTGTAACTGTGTAGCTCTGTTATGAAAGCTCAATGCTAATATATTAAAAAGAATTAATTTTGATTTAAGACTTAGACAGTAATGAAAAATGAGTGAGAGTGGTTGATATGACTGGAGCTCTTAGAGATGCAGACAAGGGTTTTCCCTGCTGTTTTTGGTGACAGGGCTACTGGCAATTCCTGTAAGCATGAGGGCAGCAGGGCAAGTATTTGTATATTGCCTGTGGCTGGAAAGGACCTTGAAAGTGCACCAATTTTTCCTATTTTGTAAGCAGGTTAGACCACAAATCTCCTTTAAAGATGGTGTTGTCAACAATGCTATCTGCACTTCTCTAGGGATGAGCCCTTCTCAGAGCATGGCAGTGAAGGAAGAAGAGGAAATGAAATCTCTGAATCTTCTTTTAGTGTCTTGCAAACATTCCAATTACTAGGGTTGGAAACTTTATTTCCTGTCTGAATATCATAGGAGAGCTGTAATGAAAGAAGTGCAATTCATCATCCCTCCATATTCCATGGGCATCATTTAGCACTGATTTCACTCACTTTATTTTTCAATATACCTTTCTCCCTTGGCAATTTTTTAATATCACACAGCTTATTCTATAGCTCACCTGTCTCCTGCGATGCTCATGTAACACATTAATCTACTGCTTTATGATGAAATGGGAAAAATACACTTTTTATCTCATTATCATTTGTGTGAAATTTTTCTCATGTTTAATGTTGGAAGGTGATACATGGTTAGGTTCATGCAAGTAATTTTGAGACTGGCCATGGAAGACTACATTTGAGTTTTTATTTCTTACAACAAACAAGCTTATGCCTTTCTGCAGACTGTGGTAAGGAGCAGACAGATTTTATTTGGTCTCTTGGGCAAATTACCAACCTATTTTCTGTAACCCATGACTTGGGAGTACCAAACCGTTTCCTCCCCAGAACTTTTGTTGTGTGCCTTGGATACGCTTACATGGAAGGCACAGGTGTCTGTGCCCACAACTTTCAAAT
Organism: Ifrita kowaldi; assembly: GCA_013398055.1. Taxonomy (NCBI): domain Eukaryota; kingdom Metazoa; phylum Chordata; class Aves; order Passeriformes; family Cinclosomatidae; genus Ifrita; species Ifrita kowaldi. Next base: position 25,651 of record VZRS01013257.1, on the reverse strand, counting down.
TGTTGTTTCATAGCACAGCTGGCATTGAAGCTCTGGGACTGAGTGAATGGAAAAGCTTTCTGGAAGAGTTTAAAAAAAAAAAAAAATTAACAAACACCTAAAATTGGAGGGAGGACAGTATTCAGTTTTAACCTTTGTAAGCAGCACTGCCCAAATTCAGCAGTACTGTGTTTACAAAGAGGCAGAACCTTGTCTGGGAAAGCTCCCCTCCTGCTTTCTGCTGGTGCTTCTGAAAGGAAATGAAGGCCAAGAGATAAGATACCCTCCCATAAACAAGATCTAGTTTTGCTGCTCCTACTTCAGCTGCTGAAATTTTAACTCTGTGATTAGTTCTTCTCGTTTGCAAAGAGAAATGAAAGCCGATGTGAGTGGTCAGAGCTAAAAATTATGGAACAGACAGTACCTGGCATGTTTGAAACCAAGTTGCATGTTTTTCCAGGGTACTTGTACGAGCAGCTAACTGTTTCACTTTAGATGTTCGTTCGCGTCAGAGAGCTGCGAAGTAACTTTTTGAAACAAAGTATGTTTTCGTTTTCTTTCTTCAGAACATCTTGTTGGCTGTTTTTCCCTATGATTTTGAGGGTGCTTCCTGTAATTACTGGATCTTGACACAGGTTATTTGAAAATAAGCAAATAAATTCTGATGTCTACAAGCACCAGAGGATTTTTGAAACCTGTTCAACTTTGCCAGTTCTTCAGCTCATTTTGCAATTTAGTCAATTCAGTAGAATGAAGAGGATTATTACATTCTGACTGTTTTACTAATAATTGAGCCAATTCAATTACTCCTACAGACTTGTTAATTCCTTTTTATTTAATAATTTGAATTTAAATCTACTTCACAATCATTTTTAAAAGATGCATCTGAAGGTACATTAGGCAGTTAAGTTTTCTGTATTTACCTTTTGATTCTTAATTATTTTTGCCCCAAGTGCTTTTATGTATTTCCTTGCGCAAATGTTTGAAAGAAAACATATTCATGAACTCTCAAAGAATTAACAGTCATAATATAAGTTAAACTCAGAATCACTCGTAAGCTCAAGACTGAATTCCTTGGCAGCTACACCAACAGCTGGTTTTTAACTTTGATATTGGCTCAGAACCTGACCCCATGGGTGTCTAGATGGTGACTGTGAAAATCATGAAAGATGATCTGCACACCCTCGTGAAGCGAGACATACTGACTGTTGCAGTAATTCCTCATGCAGACAGCTTACTGAATTAAACCTGTGTTCTTTAGTTCCCCAAGTGCTGAAATGTGGTTTATAGAAAAAAGTCCTGTTACACTTGTTAGGATAGAAACAGGAAAAAAAAAAATTCAAGGCTTTTGTTCTTAGTTGGGTCAGCACTGATGTGTTGATCCCTAGGCCGAACTCTCTGGTGGTTCCAAGTGTTAGTTGCTGTATATGGAAAACTCAGTTAAAGTTATTCATGTAAATGCTTTGTCAGGTCCTTAATAAATTCATGAAGAAGTACGCATGACAGTACCAGTAGTTCGTCAAAACAACATACGACAAAAAGGCCACCACCACCAAAATCTTAATCTTAATTTTTATTAGTGAAAACACGGAACTTTTAGCAATCACAGTTTTTCCACATGGAAAAAATTTGGCCAACGAACGAACCTCAGCAGACACCTTAGCCAAACCATTAGCCAAACCTGACAAAATCCACGCTTGGCTATGGGTCCTTACCCTGTTGGCTGCTGTTCTTTCCAGCAGAAGGAGGGCCTGAGCTGGGTCAGTTCAAGGAGATCCAGTGCCGGCTGCAATATTTTAGGGTAAGAGTTTGGAGGGGTGGGGCAAAGCGGAGTTTATTACGTCTTTAGTAACTTGTAGCAGAGCCAGACTAGGAAGGTTATGTCTCCAGATGAGAAAATACAATCAACTCCTTCATAGCATCTGTCTGCAGCAAACAGACTATAGAAAAAAAAGTGTTTTGAGTATGCTGTATTGCTATTCTCAGTCATTAGTTGGATTTTTCTTGGTTTATGGCTTAGGGAAATGAAGGTAACTTTTTCTTTTGCAGAGGCACTGTGAAACAAAGCTGTCATTACAAATAATGGTGAGTATATACCATCAAAATCTTTTGATACACTTCAAATCGGTGACTGCAACAATAACTACATTAATTATTAAAAGGTCATCTTTCCTTTTTGTTTTATTTTGAAATTACCTAGAAAAAAAGCAGACTGCATAATCTCAGATATTTAGAATCACAGAATAGTTTGAGTTGGAAGGAACCTTAAAGATCATCTACTTCTAACCCCCCTGACATGGGTAGGGACACCTTCCACTAGACCAGGTTGCTCAGAGCCCCATCCAAACTGGCCTTGAGCACTTCCAGAGATGCAGCATCCACAGCTTCCCTGGGCAACTTGTTCCAGTCCCTCATCATCCCAAGAGTGAATAATTTCTTTCTAATATCTAATGTAAATCTGACCTCTTTCGATTTAAAGTAATTTCCCATTGCTGTATCACTACATTCCCTTGTGAAAAGTCTGTCTCCATCTTTCGTGTAGACCTCCCCTTAGTTACTGGAAGGTGCTCTAAAGTCTTCCTGGAGCTTTCTCTTCCCCAGGCTGAACAACCCCAGCTCTCTCAGCCTGTCTTCATAGAAGTGCTCCATCCCTCTGATCATCTTAGTGGCCCTCTGGACTCGCTCCAGCAGGTCCATGTCCTTTCTATCTTGGGGACCCCAGAGATGGACACAGCACTCTCTGTGAGTTCCATTATTACATTGGCCATTGGACTCAGTGTGAAGGAATGAGGTACCTCAGAATAATTGTTTTCCCTGTGGTTTCTTTCTCACTGTGTTGCAGAAATTCCATATACTTTAAATTCCCTTGGTTGGAGACAAATTGCTGCTCTTCATTGCTCAGCCAAATAAGTGAGTTAATCTGTACACTTATTGCATGTGTTCTTTTAACAAGGGGAGTGTTATCCATCACTTGTTTTCTTCTTTACCTTAAAAAAAAAAAGAAGAAAAAAAGAAGCAATCAAATAGCCTAATTTTGGATAAATAAAGTTATCTCATTTTAATGCAGAAATTATGCTTGCAACTAAAGGCTCGAAATATGAATTAAGAATTTTTGCTGCATATTAGCCAATACCGCAAATAGTCCCCTGAAAGTCACACAGGAAGCCTGTTATCTTCCTCTCCTTCCCAAAGAGGAGAAAATCAGCAGCTTAAAAATTCTCTTCTCAATGAACAATTCTCTTCTCAATGCAGCACTGTGTGGTCCTAGCTGACAAACACATTTCCTATTCTGTTGCCAATATCAGTATGAATATTCCTGTTTTGAGTCTCAGAACAGAGAGCCTAGTGGCTCCCTCCTTTTCCCTGCCTTTTTGTCTCAGCTGAGTAGTCTAATAGCACTTTCCAGTTCCCTGTTGGTGACTGTCATCTGTTAATGCTGTTTTTTTCTGTTGTGATACTGCAGCTCTTGTCCCTATGTAGTGAAAGAGCGTAAGGTTTTGTGAAATACTGGTTGGAGTGCTGAAAGGAATTCAGCGCCACTATAGAGTTAATTCGTCATTATCTATCTTCATTTGTTCACCCACTTGACTGAACAGTGCAGTATGAGACATGTTCTTTCTTGATTCTAGCAATTATGCTGTTCCCATTACCTTCCTCCATTACAAGCTATTCAAGGTGTAAGTACAGCTATGAAAAAAAGATTTCTTGAAAGCGTCTTTTAATGGTAAAAAATTATGAAAAGCGGGAAAAGAGATTTATGGATCGCTTTGATCACTCTACTGTCATTTGCATTGGAAAGCTGCTATTTTGGACATCTGGGTACCCTGAGTAGTCAATACATTGTGAATCTAATTGCTGAGCTTTTTGGGGTGTTCTTTGAAAGAACAATGAAAAATAAGAGACTGATCATGCAGGAATAATGGTGCTTTACAACATAAAATCTGAGAAAAGCATAATTAAGAAAGTAAACTATTGGGGGATGAGGAGGGGAGGAGAGGGAGAGAGAGAGAATTTTGAAGCCTTCATTTCTAAGGACAAGTGTTTTAATTATTTTTTTTCCACAGTAAAAAATTAATTGTGGCAGGGAAACCTCATGAAGGTCAGAGATTTAATGTGAAAACACATACAGTGCTCTCAAGCAATTTAACCATGTCTCAGAAACCTTAAAAATGTAGAGATTAGGGACTAGAATTTTCTGTTAGCTCACAAAATATTCTTTTTTTTTGAACACAGAAAAAGTAAAAAAAAAAGGGTATATGGTGAGACACTTCAAAGCTGCCTCTCCTGTCATTTTAACAAAAAGTGAAGATCCAAATATAAATATTCTTATTACAACAACATTCGTGGTAATCAGGACTACTTTCCTTGTAGATGAAAAACCACACAGAAATAAACTGCAGTAAAAGTTTTCAGAATTAGGGCCAAGAAGTGGCAACCATCTCTGAAACTGATGTGACTTTTTTTTTAGCAAAAGAAGTGCACATTGTCTTAAATGATAGTAGGTACTTGAGTGTGTTGAACAACTCTGTGGGATACTCTCCACTAACTGATTCACAGAAATTAAGCCAAAGTAATATGTAATATTCTTCCTCACCTCTTGTAGCTCAGTGCTGATTGTCCATTGTTGGTATTCTGGGGTGCTACATAGACATTCCGTGCATCTCTCAAATGGAGAGTTTTAACATTCAGATACTCAGCTTTGAAATACTTTAACTAGGAGAGAAGACCGCTAAAATGGATGGAAATTAGAATCTGTATTGAAAAATAAGTAAATGAATATTAGTAAGGCTATGTTTCTTCACTGAAATATGAAAGAGCAAAAGTAACATTGTCAGTTCTTATTCCAGAATAATTTTTTTACATACTTTGAAGAATGTTAGGTAAATCCTGGACAGATTTTCAGTTAAGTTTCTTTACCTGTTGTTGGAGTTAAGCTAAGGACAAAATTATCTTTATTTGCTTTAAAAGACAAATTCCTACTTTCTTTGGAATCTGGTTCCTTAGCAACAAGGAATACTTGCATACACATAGCATTTTGACTCTGCTTTAACAAAAGGATTTATTTCAATTAGGAATTTTTCAAAACCATGTCAATTTTCAGTTATATGGGGTAAGCTAAAATTTAGAACTCATATTCCAAATCTTCCTTTTCATATTTTTAAATGTTTTGGATTATTAATATATAATTTCTTCATATGGTTCTTTAAATACAAATTGCTCATCTCTGTGTTATTGTCCAATGATAATATAAAAAATTTCCTGTAAATGAAATTTGACCTCATCTTTTGAATAAACCTTAAGGAGAGAGTGCTCCTTAAAATACCCATGAAAATAATATGGACTGCTGAGCAACATCTGATCCAGATTCAAAAGAATGTTGAAAAAACATAATCCGTTCCAACCTTACCATCCTTCTGAGTTTTGGAGAAAGTATTAGAAAATGTGTCTCATTGTTCTTTTGGGAAAACAAGGGGTTTTTTTAAATTATTTTTTTCAATACAAAGTATTCTAAATATGCTTTATTTATATATAGTATTTATATATGGCACTTCTTAGAAACGGTGTATTAGATCCTGTCAAAATAATCAGGGAAGTTTATAAGGAAAGGGTTACATGCTGGCCTCTAGATGGTGTGTAAATTTAATTTCATTAAAAATAGATAATTTGAGGTGTAACATGTTAAATAATAAGGATGTATGTAGAAAGAATTAATGAAATGCAATGGCCATTAAACTTTTATGTTGTTGTTTTCAAACAACTCTCAAAATATATATAGTTTAAAACTGTGGTTTTTATAGCTAGAACATGATACACTCTTGGGGAGGCTCAGAGAAGGTTCCCGGTGGATTACCACCTACACTTTATAGTCAGTGCAGTGTTTTGAGTAGCTAAAACATTGCAAGCAAGAGAGTCTCAGAAGCAAATATCTTCCCTTTTAAGACTATGAAGTTTTTATGAGAACTTTTGTCAGAACTGTTGTAATAAGAGTTTTACTGATTTTTAAGAATTTCCTGCCCAACAAATAACTAGGGACAGAACACAGCATTCATAGCAGCATAGATACTGTAGATTCTCTTAGCAATGGAGAGAAATTAATTTATAGGAAAACAATAGATATTTATAAAGATATATTACAAGACAGGAAATTTTTTCTTCCCCCTTTACCCCCAGTTCCAGTGGTGAAAAACAAACCAAAAACCAAAATTTGAAATGATGGGTGCTTGGTGGGGTAAGAAGAAGGCCACACTCCGTAATGTTAATGCCAGAATTTAGCATGAATTTTTGAGCTTAGGTCAGTTCTCTGGGCTTGAAAATAGGGAGTGGTGTGTCTGTTAGAAACCAAAAGTAAGAGAAACACAAGCAGAAACACATGTGAATCAAAGGCTGAGTTCATTGTAGCAAGCCATCAACAATTGCTTTGGAGAGTCAAGCCAGACCACTGGCCATGAAAACCAGGAGCCAAGGAAGCATTTTAGATGCACCTTTATTTCTAATGTGAAATGATTTTTCTTACCATAATCGTTCATGGAGCAACACTTGTTCTGAAGTGTTATTAGAGTCTAGTCTTGCAGTGTGTAATTATCGATTCTCATATTTAAAACACGATGATTTCTGTTATCTCACTGGAGACATAAATACTTTACTGGGTCTTTGGCATTGCATGTCATGCCTGGTCCACTATTCCATGACTATTTGTTAAAATGTATTTCTGAACACTTAAAAATCAAACACTGAATCTATGAAATACTAAAAAATTAGTCTTAAAGCACACATGGAAGATCAATATTGCACTCAGTGCTTCAGGAAGCTTTTGAAAATTTAATCTTCTTACTGTGCAAGTATAAAGATTGGGTTTTCAGAGGATGAGGAGAGGCTGTAATCAGACTAATATTAATAATTTTATTTCTGCTTTATAGGCATCTTGTTTTACTTCCGAAGTTAAACCCTAATTTGATAATATGTGCATATACTTTATCTTTTTTATCATCCAGAACAAAAGCACAGATCCTGAGAAAGTTGGTACCTGAGGATAGTTGAACTTTGAGTTTCCCAGTATGAATTTTCTTTCTTCAGTGGTAGCGCAATGCATACAGGGACACTGAGGGCAACGCTGGCCACAGAGCCCCAGGTCAGGCCCATGTCTTCATGTCTGTGTCACATTGCAGAATAACAAACCCGAGAAACAGACCATGAATGTAGTGCTGATGTCTGTACAGTAAATTGGACTCATCATCTACGTTTTGTTTTCCCTTGTTCATCTGCCAAATAATCTGTTCCTATTTGTGAACATAGGAACATTCTATGAGCATATCCTTGAACAATTAATTTAATTCCCTTTTGCCCTTTCTTTGAAATGCAAGGTTTGACTTTCACCACCCATCAGCAAATACGTCTTGTGTTCTACAGGGAAGCAGAATAATCTGAAGGCAAGCTTTAATGTCCATGATATCATGACCCCAAATAGTTATAAATTTGGAAAGTAAAGAGAATGAAAAGGAGAAGTAACCTTATTTTAATGGGCCACACAATGTCTTAATGTCTTGGTATTCTGGAGAGATTAAGTACTTCTCAGCAGTGCTTCGTGCAGAAAACTCCTCATTGGTTATTTTGAGAGAATGTAAAGGATGATGATGATGATTATTTTTATTTTTAGGGGTTTTTTAAAATTATTTCTAGTTCATCTTTCATGATAGTTAAATGCACCTAGGTCTACCTATACAGAAAAGGGGAGGAAAAGTGAATCCATTATACAAAAGAGTGAATCCATTATACAAAAAAGTAATGCTTAAAACTAGAGTAATGCTTCAAATGCTAAATTCCAAAAGAAATGCTGTCGTATATGAAGATTTTATTGGCATTCACTTAGAATGACCTGAATAATTTATTGGTGCCTTTCTGCTTGTCAGCAATGCATTCTGATACACCCGGAATAAAACCTTAATGTCCTTGTTGGAATTAGTAGTAGGAGTAAAAGCATTTCTCTCATATTAAATATATAGTATGTTATAAAAAACTGAGAGTTTCACAGAGGTGGTTATAAATTATGAGTTATGAAATGCAGACACTGGATGACAAATGAAAATCAATGGTAAACTCTACAGCAAATTGGGATAAGGACAAGAATAAACATTTTAGTATCTCTAGGCAAGAAAGGGCTTGGCTTTGATTTAGATAGGTAGCTAAGAGAGAGCAATGATTCAGAAAGCAGATTTGTTTGAATAAATACTAATTTAGTGCTTATATAAACACTCTCAATGCTGTTTTCACATCACAGTTGAGCGTACCTTCTAGTTCAAGAGTGTTGAGAGTAGGTATCAAAGAACAAAGACTTGAGATATGCATTCAAGGCATTTAGTAAAAAGGACCTAAATGCAAAAGGAAGAGTTATTTGGATTCCAGAGCTGAGATGCAAAACACCGTGGTGGAGGGGATGCGGGGGAGTGTGAGGGGATGCGGGGGAGTGTGAATCTGTGTGCAGCTGCCACTCCGTGTCCATTGCCAATCACATTCCCTGCTGATGGGCTGTTTTTTGGCCATCATACTGGTCCCTTCAATCATCATGTCGTGCATTCCATGCCTAGGTATGGCCACATGGGCAACTTAACAGCAACAAACTGATGAACATACATTGCAGCCAAGAGTCTGCAACACACACATGGTACCCACCAAGTGCCTTTCAGCTCCGCAATGTTTACCCAGCACCCTGCTCAGTGTGCTTCCCGTCTCTCTGATCTCCCTGCATTCTTCAGGGAGCTCAGAACCAACATCTGGATCTGACAGTGGAAGCTAAAGTTAGGAAAAATGCTATGTGATTTAATTCCCATCAGATTTCAGGCCTACAGTTTCTTATTTAGCTACAAAAATTAAACAATTCTCAAGGAATCTGGCATTGAAGGATTTGAAAAGAACTAGTGAGGTAATTCTCTGAGTTAGTGCTGCTAGCATTTAAATTTTACAATACTGATGATGATTCAGATAATGAGAAAAAAAAGCCTCAGCAAGCTGAAGAGATGATATTCTGGGATGTCTCTGTCACACTTTCTGCTTGTTGCTGAAGTCTGTTGGCACAGCAGAATGAGTATGGGAACAGGAAAGTTGCACCATAATATCATAGCTTGTCTGTGGCTTTTTCTTCTTTTTCCTGAGAGCCCAGTTTCATCAAAACACATATTATTGATTTTTGTGTTTTCTTAAAGAGAGATGGTCTTTGACAAAACTAGATAGCTATTAATAGATTAGAAAAAACAGCAAGAAATATTTCACAGCCTTCATCTCTCTCTGGCAAGCAAAACTGTAAGATCAAGTGGCCTTTTAAGACATGGTGGAAAGACTAAATAAAATTGAAATTATAGCCATTATACAGTGCCTTTTGGTTACATATGCCTAAAAATATTAAAAGAAAACAAAATCAGTAATAACAAAATCCACTAAATTTTAAAACACTTTAGAAGATGGCTTCAGTTGTGATCACTTCCAGCATTCACTTTAATTTTGTTCTAATACAGTCTGTACAGTTACCAAGATCTAACTTGACAAGCACTTGTGGGAAAAATAAATTTTCAAGAGTATTCAACTACAAAAAAAATCTTATAGAATTTTTGTCAAATGTTTCAGGTAGCAGATAGGAAAATATTTTTGCTATCATGACATCTTATAGCGTGAAGTCAATGCTTGACTTTAAATTACAATTCTTGCTTCAACTGTGGAAAAAAAACCTTGATAAATGTGTTTGAAGCACCTTCTAAATAAAAGATATATGATAAAGGAGTTGTAATAGAATTAAATCCTGCAAAATAAATTTAATTAAAGAGCGATCAACCATTTACGATATTTCAATTTAGTTAAAAAAAAAGAAATCCCCAAAAACTCCCACAGTTGAGTATATAGAATTTATTAGAGACTTACAAAGCTGCAATTTTCACAGGTTTGATGGGGGGTTTTTGTTGCTTCAGTGTCAGAATATATTGGAAAACAAGTAGATCTTCACCTCAGAGAACAGAGGGAGTTTTAAATTAATGGAATTGTGTAGAGCTATAATATTTTTGTTCTGAATTACTGTGCACATGAAATGTAAAGGGCAATCATATTACAGAGCTATAGTAGAGCCCACAGATGAAAAATTTAAAAGCAAATTTTGACTTTTTGAGGGCAAGCAAAATTAATAGAAATTTCATAACAGTGGTTTTCTGTGAAATTTAGGAAAAGGACAATGATATTCTTTATAACTATCACAGCCATGAGGAAGGGTGACAGTGTAATTTCATGGAAAAATGAAAAAAAACACATTTTCAGGAACAAGGTTTAGCTGAGAGTGTTGCACTCTGTGATTGAAACCATCCCCGCTGTACAAGGAATGATTCAGGCTCTGGCAGACAGTAAAGAGAAATGTTGGTGGGGTTCTTTTCATTACTAAAAGCATTTTATATTTAATCTTCTTTTCCCAAAAGCAGCTGCAAAACACGGAGCAATGCTGTAAGAAGCCATTTTACCTCTCTGGAGAGCAAGATGTGCATTGACAGTGAGACTAAGTTCTGTGTCAAGCAACAAATAAGGAACGCATTACACATTTTTGAGTTTGAAAAAGTTTAGATAGGAGTGCTGTGGTTAGCACTGACGTACACTATGTCTACACTTGGCATCCTGTCTGTTCTCCTTTCTGACACACCTGCCTGACCATGGGAAGCAGTGAATTAATTCCTTGATTTTCTTTGCTTGTGTGTGCAGCTTTTGCTTTCCCTGTTAAATTGACTTTATCTCAACCCATGAGTTTTCCAGTTTTTGCCTTTCCAATTCTCTCCCTGATCCTACTGGTGGGGGAGTGAGCAAGTCACTGCTGGTGCTTCATTGCTGGATGGGGTTAAACTGTGACAATCTGACATGATAGGAAAACAATTTTTCAAAAATTGCTAATCATAGTAATTTCAAATTAAAAATCTTCAGTCAATCAAACAACAGTTATTTTGCCACTCACTTTGAATTTCAAATAACTGATTTTGGACCACCATCCCATTACTTCAATATAAGTGTAAACATAGCGTTGGAATAGTGAGGGGGAATATGTGTTAGTGTTTTTGTCCAGGAAGGGATGCAGTGAATTTTCTTAATATAATTGCAATCCATCCAGCCTGTGTAGTGCCTCCTGTTTACTTAAGGTAATTCTTTCCTTTCCATTATTTGGAAACTAATCTGAAATCGCTCAGTTTCCAGCTGGTTGTTTTGATATCTGTTTTGGCTTAAGAACTTGACTACTTTCAGTTGCCTTCCTCTGATCTGTGCTGTTATACCCCTAAAGGAGCAACATCCAAACTGACTTTGTCCCTGTAATTTTAGCTTAGCGTATTAATGTAAACTGGACTTTTTATACAGTTGAAATAATACCCTGGTCTATGAGCTGCAGCATCTATGTCTGATTGGAATTCTGCTCTGAAGCTATAAATTATTCAGAATGTGGTGAATGATTTTTAAAATATCTGGATGACCAAGTGAGAATGCCGGTGGTTGATTACATACTGTAGACACAGTGTTATGGGTATTGAAAACCCCTAAGTGTTCTGATATAAAATAGAAATATCAGGCATTCTGTGAATCTTATTATTTTACTTTCAATTACCTGCTGCACATAATAGTCTGCTTGGAGAGCTGACAAATAGATCTGTTTGGGATGGAAATGTTTTCTAGTAATGTTTCCTCAATGCCCTTTACATGCAACCATTAATCATTTCTCTGAATTGCTCTTTTGGTAGATAAAAGAAATTTTGCTGTGCACACCCTGATTTCATCTCTATGCTTTAAATAGCTTTTGTTTTTCTTTTCTGAATGTAGCCTAAAAAATACTGAAAAACTATGTGATCACTGTATTTCTCATATGTATGCAAGCTGAATTCACAGGAGCATTTACTGTCTAGGTTTATAGAAGAAGCTATTGGCAAAAAATCATATGTTTAATAAAACCCAAGACACAAATCTTGCTGCCTGTGAAAATCTCTCATTCTGTGTGTCATGGATTCTCTTTGGGTTTAATTGATAAATCATCAGTGAGAAGTCTATTTCTATGGGAAGAGACCTAGTACTCCTAGTCAAGACACTTTTCCAGCACTGACTTAGTTTAAATACTGACCTCCTGCTAGTCTTTAATAGTGCTCTGGCCTCATTGTATGAGGGGATAGAAATGAAAAAAGTCTCTGTTCAATGCATAGGAGTCAATCAAAACATTATTTTAAAATGAATGTATAAATACTAACAAACTGGAAAAGTACCATAGTTTGTTTAATGCGACATGGCATTAATGTTAGAGAGTTACTGTTTGATAAACTACCAGTCTATTAAGTTTGTACTTTAAAGTAGGAGTGAAGTAGGGGTGAAGTAGGAGCCTAAAGGTACCAAATTTAAGAAGAGAAGAAATCCTCTCTGAAGTAAAAAATATGATCCTTTTTATAGAACAAATTCACTGTCCTTTCTTAAGACCCATTTCAGTCTTTGGACGCGTGGGTTTTCAGTGAAGTACTGGCTGTGCAGTCTCTTCTATAAATAATTCTATTCAGCACTTTCATTCTTAAATTTTAACACTTTACATTAAAATTCATTGTACTTTTGGAGATGTGGGGGAAGACTAATGCACTGGTTGCTTCTTGCTTCCATGCTTTGTGATGGAATATATATTTCTATTATTTCTGGTAACTCTTATTACATCTAAAAGTTTTTAGGAGTTAGATAATTCTTCTACTATAGACACATTTTGTTAAAGCATAAAAAATAGTGTATGTTCAATGTTTATATTTATATCAACACTGGACTTGCTGTTGAACTACAGAATTGGCAGACAAGTAGGTGCTTTCCTCTTCCAGCACAGACGATTCCTGCAGACACCCACGTTAAGAGCACTCTAAATAGAAGGGGAAATAGCAGATAAATGACTTGCAATTTCTTTTTCTCCCACTTTTTGTTCTTCTTTCCAGTTGGTTAGAATTGCAGACAAAAGAAAATTATGGAAATATATATACTTAGTCTTAATTGCCACTTATTTTCAACTATTGCAGATGCTATTAGGAATAAAAAAGAATATGTTAATAGATTTCATATAAGTTGCAAGAAGGTATAGAGTTGGTAATACTTATTTTAGGTTGAAGGAGAAACTGAACTTTGTTTTAACTAAGATAAAAGGAACTATATTCTTGCTACTGAGAACAAAGAAAACCTTAGTTCTCACAGGGTGCCAAATTCCCAGATTAACTATACTCCTTTGTCTCTAGATACCTTCTCTCATAAATGTGTATTGGACCACCATGTACCAGACTTCATTCATTCATTCATTACTGGTGGACTGCATTCTTAGGGTGCAGGGCTTGTGAATATTCAGTGCTAAGAAGGAATAAAAATGTGCCTGACTCACCACCCCTCTTTCTTTCCAAGGGTGTACAGCTGCATTAAGAGATTTTTCTGATTCAGTGTAGTGCTCCGCCACTTTTTCTCTCTCTCTCTCTCTCTTGGTCTGATGGAGTCAGTACTAGCTGTACTACCCCTGAATGAGTCTGCACACCCTTTTATAACATACTGCCAACTGGATTGTTGGTTTATTTGGGTTTTTTTTTAGCAGAAACCAGACAAGGTTTGTACCACACCGGTACCAAGCCTGAAGTATTTTTATGTGCATAATTTCCTTTATGCCAATGTTTTTTCCTCTTTGTGTGATACTAATCTGTCTAGACTCTGTTTGCAGTAAACACTCTGCCTAACTGCATGTCAGGCAGTTGTCACATGGGTTGTGCTTTTTTTGTGTGTTCAAGTGGGGATCATTCCTCTGGAAACAATAGAATACAGCATGCAAACATGTGAGAAGTATACTCTCTTACCTATAGACTGAAAATTCAACTTTTTCCGTAGGTTGTCATATACTAATACTGGGGATGATACAAATATTTCTTGTTCTCATTTGGTTAGTAAATTAAGATTCCTCTGTTAGAACATATTCCAGCAGTTTTCCAAAAAAGGAGGTTTTTTTCCTTGCATCTTTCATAACAGTAATGATGGAGTATTTCTAGCTAGGTTTACTATGTCCTATTTACTGAATGTTGGTTTGCCTAGAAAAATGGAGAAGATGACATGAATTTACAGATTAAACTGTACTGGTATCCATCCCAGTCAGTACAAATTTGTTCAAATGCAATCATCTTTGCCTATTCATGGTGACAAACAGTGGCTGATCCCTGTGCTCAAAACTATTTGTGGAGATGTAAGGGGAAGACGGTTGCTGAGGTTGGTCACACACAGTCCAGTCACTTGATTGTACCTTGCAGTGAAGTGTTCCTGCACTCATCTGTAGTGTTGATACCGACTTTCAGAATGACCGCAGAAGGCCTCCCATTTGAGATATCTGTAGAGATAATTTATGTGGCCAGCCAAGGAGATGTAAGTGTTGGTTATTAGAGCAAGGGAAAAAAAAACCTCAGGCCCTCGGTGTAAAGCTTATTAGGAAGAGCTTTTTTTGGCCTCTAGATGACACTGTGCACCTAACACTGTACTCATTCTCTAAGCCTGAAATACTGGCCCATCTACCCTTTCCCTTCTCATTGCAATTAAAAGCAGTTACTGTCTGTTTTTAACAAGCATTCACAACCCTGAAAGAAGTAAATGGAAGTCTTCTGTTGTTATTCAAAACAATTACAAAAAATTAAATCTGAAAGGTAAAAGCCAGTGGTGCTATCATCATGGCTATTTGAATGCTTATTTTGCTTTATCACCAAATTTTGGATTAATGCAGTAATTCCTTCTTCAATTGACATTTCCTCACAATGCCTGGGATGATGTGAGGCTGGAAAGAAGGTTCTCCAGCCTTTCTCTTCGTGAATGCGTATTTACAGTCTGGCTTTAAAAAATAATCTTTGAGCCAAAAGCTGGCATTTAGGAGCAAAGCATATGTGTAAATATTCAAAACTTGTATTGAAAACAGATGGGTTGGGGAGGATTTTGCTTTTGGGTTTAGTTCATTTGTTTTTCCTAAGCTACTTGCTGAGTAAAAAGGAAAAATAAAGAAACTCCATCGACTGACTAATCAAAAGAACTCGATGTGAACTTTTTTTGCGGAATTTATTTGTCTAGTTCACAACAATTGCTTTTTTTCCTACTGCACTGAAGAGGCAGTCCCAGGCATCACTAGGACTTCTGCTTTGTGCTTATATTGTCAGTTATGTCTGGCAGAGATGGATTGCAGAGGGCAGCATTTAGGACAATCATTAAAGTGTTGCACAAATGGGATAAATCCTTACATCATCACATTTCAGTGATATCACAAGTAGAGATGCAACTGGTAATCCTCACTGACACCTTCTATGAAGAGCAAAACAGCAGTAAATGGAAGAGTGATAACTCAAAACCTGAAAAAAAACCCTAGTAGAATAGTATGTAATATAGATTTGGTACATGTAAAGTTACACCATCAATTTTGGGAAAGTGATTGTCAGTTTTCTAAGAAAATTGAAGTTTGCTCCAATTTACATCAGCTGTAGTTTTATCAGGGGAATTAACATGTCTTATATCTCTTCCCCTCTTTAAGATAGCTGGTACAATAGAAATGGTCCTGGGTGTATGATGACATGGAAACACCATGCAACTGCAGTCCCTTAACCCAAACAGAGCTTGCACGTACCCAGAAGGTGTGGGATAAAAATCTTCATAGCTTACTTAACTTGTGTGAGGTAGAATGTACACTGGCAGGTAGTTTAGTCATAGTCTGTGGGTGTTGGGAAATGGGAATCTCAGCATCTTGCCAGAACCTCTTTGGGCTTCTCCACGTTTGCATGGGAAGGGGCTCATAGTACCTGGCTTGGATCTATGTTCAAATGTAATACCTTGCATTCTTTTGCATTAATGGAAAGCAGCAGTTTCTCCCTGAGTGAGAGAAGATAAGGGAGGAATTGAGCTTTTATTCTATTATAATGAATACAGTATATATATGTCTGTGATATGATTTTAGTTAGTTTGTATTAAATCCCTCCTCTCAACTTGTGCTGTAGGTTTACTGCTTATTTAGCTTCTTGGATAAGAGCAGCAGCTTTTTAATTAAAGAGGAAATACCTTGAGTTTTTTCCTCAAATGCTTTATAAAACTCTACTGTTTTCTCTTATTTTTTTTCTTTCCTTTCATACACTTAGATGGTATTTCTATTTCAAATGACCCTGGCTTAACTATGAAGAGTTTTCTAATTTTTGCATACTGGTAACAATAGGCAGACACAAGCGAAAGGCTGTTGGAAATGATGTCTAACTTCTTCAAAATCTCATATTAATAATAATTATTTGATATCTTTTTGAATGATTGGGAAAAGACAGCAGATACTGAATGGAACGCCTGAATACTGATATTAACTTGAGAGTCATTGAAAATAACACTAAAGGACAGAACATAATAAAAAGGTTTTGGGGAGATTAGAAAGGTGGGCAGGAAGACGAGAAAATGAGATTCATCTCTTGAAAATGCAGACTGTGGGAAAGTGGAGCAATCTCAGTGGAAGGCAGGAACCTTAAGAACTATGGTGACAAATGAGATTTGCAGCTGATAAGAGGCAGTAAATTAAATACAGGCTCACAATGAGGTAGGTAGGCCTCCCTAGGAAGTGCTGGCATATTTTGCAATGTCATGGTGTAGGACAGTAATAAGTCTATGGATCTCTACTGCATTTCAAATGAGGCTAGAAATTTGAAAGCATTTAAATTCAGCCCTGAATGGGAAGGGGCACAACAATACCAGTTTTTCTTATAGCAAGTGATATATCCTTGTAAAAATATCTTGTAACGCTTATAAAGTGCTTTTTTTCCTCTTCTCTTCCTGATCCTCTTGAGCAGTGAAAGTGGGTAGCAGAGCAACCTCATTGCATATAATCTTTTTCCCTGCTCTTGTCATCTTAAATTTGTCACTCTTCCTTCAGTTATGCTTTTAGTTTTACTACCGAATCACTGGCTATCAGTACTTCTAGTGCTAGCCCTGTCAGACCTGTAGAGTTCTTATTTATGGCTCCTTCTTAGGACATGCTATTTCACCTGATTGCTCTGTCCCTATTCCCTGTGGCTCAGCAGCACTTGGAGTTTGAATGGCAATGCCAGTCCATTGCTGCTTTCTAAACTTACAGTAAGAAAAGTCCCAGCCCTGCAAAAGGCAGGCTGGACACCTCCAGTGCTGAGGTGTGCAGCTCGTACAGTGCTGCACAGGACAGAAAGGCTGCACCTCTAAGGATGGCTTGGTACCTGCACGTGTGGTGGAGAAGAGCTCTTGGATGTGGGAAAGAGGAATGCTGGCTTTTCATTTCAGTATCAAGCCAATGCGCTTTAGAGGATATTTCTGTTTGTTGTTCTCATGTTGTTGTTTTTCTTGGTCTTGCAGTTTACTATTTTTTCAGGAATTGTCACAAGCTTGTAAGAGATGTATTTTTATGTTGAGCCTGCCCAGCTTCTTTTATTGGCTGTCAACAGTAGAACCATACAATTTTGAGGAAAAACTGTTGCCTTTTCAAGTTCCCATTCTCACAAATTGTAAGTTGTGTCTTACATAAAGTCACTTAGAAGTGCAAAGTGTCATTTCATAGAGGAAAAAGGGGAAATGGACAGGGAAATTTGCTTATACTGTATAATGTGAAGCCAAATGTGTTTTGAAACTGTCCAGCCATTAAAAACTGAATAATACTTAGGCTGCACCTAAAAGTTGCACACTCTTTTTCTCAATATTGCTGTTAAATTAAAGCTGTTACACTGTCTCCATTTGTTCCTTGAAAAACCCTTGACCTCTTAATGTATATAGATTTTTTAAAAAACGGAAAAGAAGGTAACCATCAAGGTAGTCCTTAACTTTTGTATGAGATGTATTTCCACTAAGCTTATGTAAGTCATAAAACTAAAAAGCGTTCTGACTCAATTTTCTATTTAAAAAAATGATCATGGTGAGTAACTAAAAGGCCTCCGATATTTCTGGAGTCTTGGGAAGGGTTTTAGGTGGGGACACTTCTCTGAATTTCTTGAGCACTGGCACTTTCTTACAAAATATTAGTTTGAAATTTTTCTATTTTTTTTTAAGAGAAACAAATTTTGTATTTAACAAATATAAAATTATGATGGGGGTTTTAATATACATGTTTTTAAATTAGCATGAGTTTTATGTCTGGCACAATATGTTTCTGGGCTCAAATCTGAATTATTTATACACAGCATTTTAAAGCTACCTACGTTATCAATACTGCATATGTATTAGTTATTATTGATTTGAATTCTGATTTTGAGCTTCCTTTTAGTTGATTTTGGGATTTTATCACTAAGCCCAAATCTGAACTTAACTTCATTTAAACTTCATTGTTCTATAATATTTCATTCTTTGCTGATTTTAATACACGCAAACACAAAAAAAAAAAAAGAAAAGGAAAAAAAAAAAAGCTAATGCTTTCCTGAAAAATTACCGGATATGTATTTGACTATGAAAATAAGATTTGCCTTTGAAGACAATTGTGACATATTACTGTAATGTCTTACCCACTTACAATTTTCAGACTGTGCTTTTCACATGCTCTGAATTCATTAACATGTTTATCTCCTTTTGAACATTTGTAAAATATTAAGGAAACTGAGCTAAAGCTGTATGTAGGCTACATTTATCTGACCTTTCCTTTCTTTTACAATTATTTTTTCAGGCAGCTATAGCATATCTTTAGTGTATAATTTTACATTGATATTGTTCTGTAATTTCCAATCTCTTCAATGAAAACCAACAAAATATAATTTTCAAACAAGTGAAATTTTGAAAATGCTCCTCAGTATACTCAGTGTAAATTTCAAATTCACTGTACATTTTGATATCTGCCAGTCAAGATAAAAGAGTAAATATGCAGATAGCTGTAAAAAGTCATCATCCTCTGTAAAGGCAGGCTCTTTACCTAGTCAGATGAAGCATACATTTTGCAAGGTAATTTGAAGTAGGAATATTGTAAGTCGAGAGTCTCAGGTACCCCCTGTTCTTTTGGAAATGCTTTTTAACAGTAAAATATTTCTCCATTCCTACCTCTTGCTTGCTGCCTCGGTTGTGGGAAAGGTGTCCCCAGCCCCCACACAAAATATCCCTCTACTCTGTGTACGGCTTCCTTATACAGTATTTTCATCTTGTCTATTATGATAATCTCAACTTTTTTTCCTGTCTCTTTCTCACAATCTCCACTCATGTTGTTGTCTCTCAGTATCCTAATCCAGTTATTGTGCCATTGCCAGGGTAGATAAAACCTCTTTTTCTTGTGCTGAACCTATGCTATTTTCACCCACCATTGGAAAAGATTAATTAGGGGGAATATTGTCCCAATCTTACAAACCATCATGGCCAATACATGCTGTTATCACTTTTCCAGGAAGCCTGGGATGGGTAGTATTTGTCTTTCTTTGTATTTTTACTATTGTGTTATGTAACTTCAAGAGAAGAGTGACCACATTGTCTCGAAATGCCTGGTGGCAAGGAGATTGCACAGCATCCTCTGGCTTCTAGGGAGCTCCCTGTCCATCATGTTCGGTTGTCTGGACCTCTGCTCCTGCTTCTGTGTGGAGATTTGCCTCTGTACCTTTTCTACCTGCTACTCTTGTGGCACCTTGGGAGCTTTTCTGCCTACAACAGTCTTGGCTGCTCCCCAGAAAATGAACAATGTTGTTTGCTTTTCAGGAAATCACAGATTTTACTGAAGCAAAGCTTAGCAGCAAGTACTCAACTGCAAGGACATGCTGGCCCCAGGGAGAACTGATTCTAAACCTGCCTCGCTTCCCCATATTCTCTCTCATCATGTTGCTTTGAAGTCTCCATATTTTAAATGTAAGCATGCAAGAATTATGCTTCACGTTTTAATAAAATCTGGATTTTTGGGTTATCTCTGAGGAAAGACTTATAAGAACATGTAGATAGGCTTGCTTTACAGCTCTGAATGACTTAGTGTCCCATTACAGAATCAAAATGTTGCACTATGCGGAACTAAAAGTTTTCAGATTTTGGTAGCTAGAAGATATTCTGTAGAATCATGTGCCTCTTTGAGAGGAGATTAAGTGCCCATACTAAAGTGGAGTCTCCCTTGCTGGGTGTGAAGTGACTGCTCTTAGCAATCTAAGCCGCTCTAGAGCTGGATTGAACAAGAGAAATATGTTTTCACCTGGACTTTCTGCAACTGGTGTTTCCCAGGTAAGCTGGACTCTGAGGGTCTCTTTGAAATCAATATCTGTTCTGTTCTTTCTCCTTTTGATTATCCCTTTTTTTTTTGTTTTTGCATGGAACTCAAGGCACTGAGATAGGGGGAGAAATCAGCACTTTGCTGTGTTTCATCTTGAGTTATAGTCGTTATGTGAGTATGCTGTGATAGGAGAGGGAGTTAAGGCAAGCACCCGGGTATGGAAAGCTTTGTCTCAGATGGTTAAATTCGCCGAGGTTAAAGTCTTCTACAGTATGATCTTAATACTAAGAGAGAGTACTTCTCCAATGGTGACATTTTACCTGATTTCTCAATACCTATTTACAACCCCTAGGTGGATATAAACACTGTAGTTGATTCAGGCAGAAGCTTAAACACATGCTTTTTAGGTCTGTGAGTAATCCAGTACTGATTTTGGTAAGACTCAAAACACTTGAATGCTCTTCTGAACTGGAGCCTGAGGTTAAAATCATCATCTCACTGAAGTGACTGGGAGTGTAGGCACAAATATTTATCCCTATGAAATGGACACAGAAGAAAACATAGAAAGACACTTGGAGAACAGAGGTGGAGGGCAATTTTCTTATTTCGGCTGTTTTCTTCTACTTTGTTACGGTTTCCTTGGTATTACTATGTGGATGATCTTTCCTTATTTATGAAAGATGTTATAAATAATATCTTAACAGTAATTTTTGGCATTTGAATCAAAAAGACCGGAATGAATAAACCAAGAACTTTTGCCTTACCTTCAAATGTAAGTAATTCTTATATTCTGAAAAAAATGTGTTAAGAAAATAGTACTTTTTTGTGACAAAAGAAAGTATTCTTATTTTTTTCCTAATGATACAATTTGCTGGTATTCTTATATTCCATTGACTGCATGCTGAGCAAAAAAAAAGAAAGTGATTTTGTGGAGAAAAGCCAAAAAGAATACCACAAGACTCCATGAAAAAAAAAAAAATCCAACCAACCAACCAAAACCACGGACTGTCAAATAACATAAGAAGATTCCAAAGACAATTAGGGCTTCACTGGCAGAAGAAACCTGTGAATTAGGATTACCATCACCTTCTTATGCTTATACACTGGAAGGTAAAAAATTCACTTTTAAAAGATCTTCCATAAATTAGCAAGATAAAGTATAAATTGTAATCAGGAAGCTTGTCAACCAGGAAATAATTATGGTGAATTGGCTTGATGGAAAGCTGCATTTTTCTGCCCTGTTTTTCTGTGATGGATATGAATAAAATGCCAATAATTCTTAAACACGTAGATAACAATTTAACTTTCTAGTACAGGTTAATATCTCTAAAATTAATTAGCTTGCTTCAAAGCATAGTAAATGTTGCAGATAAGTAATAATTTAATTCCTAATGTAACATATACATGCATATTTCTGTTAGAGAGATAAGTACCAATTGGGTCAGCAGACACTACTATCAATTCGCATTATTTTCTTTATGTTCCAGCTGTGAATCCAGATGTACTGACACATCATCATCCTTAATTGAAGGTCAGGTTCTGGACTACCAAGGGCAGTGGAAGAAACTTCCACATACTCTAGAAAGGCAAAGATTTCTCTCGGTATGTTCAATTTAACCACGGCTATATGTATATATTAATAATTTAAACAGTCATCCCTAAGCAGAATGATTTCTTGCTAGTGCAAGTTCTTCTAACACAGAGCTTCTCCAAATGCTGCACAGACATGGTTTTAAGAAGCTTTTACCACTTTACATGAAGTACTTAATCCCTTTAAATAAAATATTGTGTATTATGAACAAATTTACATATTAGAAATTACCTTAATTTACATTTGGTGATTTAGATACATAGGTGTAGCTGTTTATATTAGCTGAGGACGTAGGATTGAGTTTATTTTTCCTCTCCCTATATCCACACTGTTTTAATAGAAAATATTTATAGAAATAAAAGTATGAATGTTTTTTACACCGCATAAATAATAGGGTAAAAAATATGTAAACTCTGTAACAAGCAAATGGAAAATGCAAACCCATCTGTCCATGTGTGATTTGTCTATTAAAAGAGAAACAAAAATTTTGTGTACATAAAATCCTAGGTATTGCTGTGATCTGACTTCCAATACAATCTACAATGTGTGGTTGTGCTATTTTTATTCCCTTTTTATAGACTACACTTCTGTTAACAAAGTTTGAAAAAACTTCAATCAGAAAAACCTCCAAAATAATTACATAGCTACAGTGTACAGTGTCGTTGTGATCTCTTTGAGTGTCTTGGCTTTTACTTAAGGAATGAAAGGGAAAGAAATTATCATGGTATGACTGTTACTGATACCCTCTCTCTCGGGAGTTCTGGTGACTTAGAGTTATCAAGACTACTTATTGATAAGGCACAGGCACCATATCAGCCACTAAGCTTATCACACTTCAGCTGACTCCGCTGCATCAGCAGTTACTGTGCACAGCCGGGAGGTGATTAAAGCAGCCCCCTGTTCAGTGTGCACCTCTGGGCTGGCTCTAGGGTTCTGAGCAGTATTCTCACCCAAATGTCCAGTGCAATCTTTGTGAAAGGTGCACCTGAGAATCTCCCGCGGGCTTGTGGGTTGATTTTGAAACATTATAGCTTTTCTCTGATCTCAGTGAGGGAAA
This sequence comes from Ifrita kowaldi, assembly GCA_013398055.1. Classification (NCBI taxonomy): domain Eukaryota; kingdom Metazoa; phylum Chordata; class Aves; order Passeriformes; family Cinclosomatidae; genus Ifrita; species Ifrita kowaldi. Next base: position 2,851 of record VZRS01013257.1, on the reverse strand, counting down.
TGGCAACCTCCCTAGGGCAGCAGAAATACTTTTTGGTGTGTTTGTATAGCCCTTAGCATATAGAGTACCTACATTCCAGTGATATTTAAAGATACTCATACTTGCTGTTATAACAAAAAAAGGAAGTAGTTTTAATCCCGAAGCTAATGAAGGCTGGTTGCTGCTTATCTCTCAGCCTCATATGGGTAGGTTTTCTGATACCCCATACAGGGAGAGCTCTCTCAGAGGTGTTACTGCGCTTCAGACATTCTTGTAACGTCTTTCCATAGTGCCTCAGAAGGATGGCCTGCAGCTTCTCCTCCAGTTAGGGGTTTTCTTGCATTCTTTTGCCAAACTTGAGGGAACTTCATCTCTTTGGAACCTCATTTGCTTATCTGTTTAGACTGAAATTTGCTAAGAGGCTTCAGAGTGGGAAGAGAGCCAGCAACGTGCGTGTACACACATGCACACGTGCCAAGAGAGTCAGAGAGTTCACAGTCTTCAGAGCTTACGTAGCAAACCAGGTTTAAAAGTAAGCTAACATCACTGTACACCTTGCATTCAAGCCAGCATTTTTTTTATTTTTTTATTTCTTTTTTCTCAGACATTGATTTCACACTCACTGGCACACTTGTAAGTGACTGCCAGAGAATTTCTGCCTAAAATATCTGTATTAGTTCAAAATTACTGGGTTTCATGTTTCCCATGTACTGAAACTCTGTCATCTCCTACCATTTCTGCATTGGGTTTTAGGTTAGCATCTCTGCAGTTATTTCAGATTTTAGTATATCAACCCAGTTGTTGTTCATTTTCTTTTAAGGGAGAAACTGTCACTTTGATGTGTTATGAGTTTTCCACATTGAAAAGGCTTCACAGCAAAATGTTTAGACTAGCTCATGATTCCTGTCTTAGGGCCCTTGTTAGATGTAAAAGCAAACCACTGTCTTCACTTTAACTTTGCCTCATGGGGCACAGAAAAAACTGCTGTTCATCTGATCAGTTTTAGGCTACATATAAAATACTAGTTCTTCTCTTCTAACAAAAACTCTTCATTATTGGTATCTTCACAGGGTCATGGAAGACACAGGGCATAAAGAAAGGAGGGATGGACTAACAGATAAAAGAAGCGGGGAAGAAAAGTAAAAAAGCAATCCTTTCTTGCTATCTTTTCTCCAGTCTCTCTTCATCTGAAAACCAGGAGAAAAATAGCACACAGATATAACTCCTAAGGGCACAAACAGGACATTTATTTCGTCTGTGGCATTTAGGTAAAAAGGTGAGAGATTTTAGAAAGCTTTTCAGAGGAATGGCTCCGTAAGGTTCTGAGGGCATGGGTGGAATGGTTTAAAAGGTAGAATTCACAGTAAATTTTAACTTCAGTTATTTAAGAATCCTTTATAGGATGCTGTTGCTTTCATATTAGAAGGAGGATGGGCATGTGAAAGAAAACTCAGGCAAGAGCCCTGTTGGAGGAATCCAGGCAGTTAAGGAACTGGAGACCACACTTAGTAGGCCCAACATTACGTTTTCAGTAAAGATGCCACTGTATTAGCAGGACCTTTTTCTGACTCAAAGCTCCCAGAGATATAGCTCTTACCATCAAATGCTCTGAAAGTAACAACAACAGCAGCAGCAGCAACAATGCAATAATAATAATAACAACAATAATAATAATAGTAATAATAATAATAATAAATCAGAAGTTAGATTCTGGTACCACTGTCCCAAGCAACAACAGCAGCAAAAGTAACGGCAACAATAGTAATAATAATAATAATAATAATAATAATAATAGTCCAGAATTCAGATTCTGGTACCACCATTCCAAGAGGCTCAAACAGATGAGAGAGGAGAGAAAAATTAATCCCAAACCCCAATGTGATTACAAAAGCTATTTTTTTTTCCCTCAGGAGCAACAAGTAAGGCTGAGATAAGTGTGCCAGGTCAAGATTCACTGGGTTTTATTGAATTGCATTGTTTTCTGTAATGTGTTAAAAGAATGAAAACCTGCTGAAATTTGAAAGGCATACACTCTCCTGTTGACTGTAAATAGCTCATGTTCACGCACAAATGCATATTAAAGGAAAAGAGGGAAAGATGACCTATGGGATGGACAGAAAAAAATATCAGAAAAATCTCCATTCACATTTTACTCTACATGTTATTTACCACCAAAAAATAAATTAAAAAAAAAAATCTGCTTTTTATTACATGGAAGGTTTTCATCAAGTATCACTCAGGAAAACTAGTCTGTATATAGTTTTATATATAAAAAAAATCATTTTAGCTTTCGCATATATTATTTTCCCCACTTTATTTTGCAGATATAAAGTTAATCATTTAATTGATTTTACCTGTTTTAGGGAAAAAAAAATTCACAGGACTTGAGGTTAGATCAGGGAAGATGGTACAAGAGGTAGCCTGAAATTTAGTATGACTTACCTGGTTTGCAAGACTGACTTGAACCTCACATACAAGTTAAAATGTACATTTCAAACAGGAAGAGGATTTTACAACAAAATGCAAGTGAGTGAAGCGGCACATATAAAAAATTGTATCCCATGTATGCAGTTCATACAGTGTATAAACTTGCAGGCATGTCTCTTTGTAAAATATGTGAAGTGTTGAGGAAATTTGAATATGTTTTTCTGTTTATCGAAGTCTGGAAGAAATTGGGCTGAGAATGACGAGAATAGCTCATTTCAGGGAGGGTTTTAAAATGAAATTATATGAGTTAATTATGAATTATTGTTTTTCATCGGCAGCACACAAACACCAATGGTCAAATTACTTCAGATGAACAGACACATTATTTTATATGATCCAAAAATGGGTTTTGCCATTTTGCACATTTGTCTTGGTTTGAAAGACA
>VZRS01013256.1:33026-68313 GCA_013398055.1 Ifrita kowaldi | reverse complement strand
TCAGGGATTCTGGGATTCAGGGATTATTTGTCCCTACACTTTCCAAGTCTGCTGTTGGAGCAGTTTCTGCCTTGTGATAAATCTTTGCTCCTCATTCCTGGCTCTCAAGCTCAAATCTCCTCTTGTTCCAACGTATTCAACCCAGCCACCACCTCCCTCCTTTTTTAGACATACCTATATCAAATTAATTTGGGGGGATTCCCAAAACTTCACGGCTGAGAGATAATCTGGAAGAACTTGAAATTTTGAGAGAATTTTGAAGATCATTCAGGTTTCACCTCCACATGGATTCGGTCTCCTGAAGGTGCAGCAGGAAAGAAAGGTCCTGAGCTGAGCTGGTGACACACAAGAGATGGGTAAAACTACAGCAGAGGGTGACCAGCCACAGGACTGCTCCAATCTGTGCCAAAATTTCCACAGGAATCAGGGCAAAGAGGAATTTTAATGCTGCAAAGGAAAAAAAAAAAGTTGTTTTTTAAAAGAAATTTTACGACTGTGGAAATTTCAAGCAATTATTAAGAATAAAACTCCCGCTACTTGTGGGCAGCTGGAGGTTTTTTTGGTGGAAGAGCCCAGTGGAGGCTCTGCCCTGAAGTTCTCACAATTTGCTTCTGCCTCATCAATTTTTAGTCCAATTTGGGATGGTTTTCCCCGAATGCAGAAGCACGGCTGCCGCTGGAGACGGGCAGCACGTGCTGTGGCTGAGCTGGTTTCAAAGTCAAAATAAGGAACTTGGCGTTTTATTTTTGTCTCATGAGGGCATTACAGAGAAGAAACAGTTGTAGAAGTCCTCCCAGGGCCACCAGGCTGTGAAATTCAGGAGAAAAACCCAGGGAGTTTGAAAAGGCTCAGCTTTAAATCACAACTTCCCATTAACCCATGTGAGAAAAGGAACCAGAGCCGGGCACCACGTCGTGTCATCCAACCTTCCACATCCCCAGGGTCTGCTGCAGACACGGAAAAACCACCGGGGACTTCTTTGAGGAGGTCGGACTCAGCTGTGGTTGAAAGATGAGCGAGAGCCGACGACACAAAATAGGAAATAAGCGGAAAATGTTTGTTTGATGTTTTTGGTCTCAGGGTAAACCCAATATAAACTCAATTTTTTTTATTTCGATACAATTCACCTTCCCAAGATTTATTTGTTGTTGGGATATTCGAGTAAAGCACAGAGGTCTGGACATCTATAAAGAAATAAGGAATTTCCAGAGCCCTTTCCTCTTCCGTTTTTCCCCCTCACAGAAGGATGGAAAAGATTCTTTATTCTTGTAAATGGTTTGGCTTGGAAAGGACCTTAAAGATCACCCAGTTCCAGCCCCCTGCCCTGGGCATTCTCATCTGCATCCACTTTCTTTTCCTTTAAAAATGCTGGATTGAGTTCCTCTCCTTCTGAACTTCTCCCTCCTCTGCACATTTTTATCCCTTCTGGATTTTTGGTGCTTTTTCTCCTCGTTTTTTCCCCTTCATTGCTCTGATTTTTTTCCCTCGTTGAAGGAATTTGAATTTGAAGGATTGAATTCCAAGGATTACAGGGATATCTCATTTTCCATAATATCCAATTTCATTCCAGCCTGCTCCTACTGGAACCAACACCCAGCATCCCATCCGCTCCTGGGAGAGCTGGAATGGCTCCGGAATAATTCCCGCTTGCCAAACTCTGGGAATTTGAGTCCAAAGCTGCTCTGTTTCCATCAGAATCAAGTGCAGGCTCCAGTTGGAATCAGAACCGTCTGCTCTTCCCAAATTATGGATTTCCATTGGAAAATAATCTCCATAACTCCTCCAAAAAGGCCCCTGGAAAGTGCTGACTCAGCACCACGGGAAGGCGGGAAGGGGATCCTGAAGGATCCAGGGACACAGACAGAGGAAATTTGGTTGTGTTTAACGAGAAAATGCAATTAGAAAATATTTCCCAATGTCTGACAGAGTTCCTGAGTGCAACTCCTGCACCACAGACGTCAATAATCAGCCTCCCATTGACTCCAGGCGTCTGGAAGTTCCCTAAAAAGTGTTGGATTTGCTGTAGAAATGGGAGATGCCATCCCCTGGGGACATCCCAGTGATGCCACTGTGACATTCCACTTTCCTCATGTGTTTTATTATTGATGGAAATGCTCAAAATATTCTGATAAAAGTTCGAGAGGTGAAAATAATCTTGAACAAACCCCAATGTTTCTTTTACACTGAAAATTTGGCTTATTTTTATAGAAACTCAGAAAACTCAGAGCATCTGGAACCTGATTTTCTTCTTTTTTTTTTTTTTTTGATACTCTCTCTGGCTGAGGTGAAACACGACTGAGGAGAGGTCTCCTCTACCTGAGGATGGCTGGGATGGTCCAGGACCTGGGAAACCCATCCTGGGAGGAGAAGCTGAGGGATTTGGGGGAGCAGAAGAGGCTCAGGGGGGACCTCATTGCTCCCCACAACTCCCTGACAGGAGGGGCAGTGAGGGGGGGTCGGGCTCTGCTGCCGTGTCCCAAGGGAAAGGAGGAGAGGAAATGGCCTCAAATTGCACCAGGGGAGGCTCAGGTTGGAGATTGGGAACAATTTTTCCCTCCCAGAGTGGTGAGGCCTTGGAATGAGCTGCCCAGGGAGCGGTGCAGTCACTGTCTCTGGGAGTGTTCAGGAGGAGTCTGGATGTGGCCCTTGGGGACAGGGTTTGGGGTGATGCTGCTGCTGCTGGGGTGGCACTGGGTGATCCTGAAGGGCTCTTCCCACCTGGATTCTGTGATTTGCAGGGAAGTGCTGGTGGCTGCCAGCCCTGGAGAGCTCCAGCAGCACCAACCTGGAAGTCCCTGAGGCTGAACCTCTCCACATCCCATAGAACAAATTTGACTTTGTGAACATCTCTTTTTTGGCCTGTAATTCCCATCCATGCTTTTGAAACTGTTACTCAATTTATAAAGGAAGGAATCTGTTTTCCCAGCTGGAAGGAAACCTGCTCCATGAATTACTGAGCCAGGCCCTGCTCCCAGGACACAGGATAGGCACTATATTTAATTTCTTATTAAATCCCATTTTTCCTCTTTGGTCTCCCTGTTTTCTAGCCCCTATGTTGATTTTTCCCCTTGCCATCCCTAATTCCACTGGATTTCTGTCTCTCCCTCCTACTGGATTTTTTTCCCTTCCCACTGGCTGTCTACAGTAGAAATTCAGCCAAAATTCCCACTTCCCTGTGCCTGTGCACTTCCAGCAGGGCAGGAGAAGCTTGCTTCCCTCTGCTCTCCCTGAAATCACGGAACATCCTGAACTGGAAGGAATCCACAAGGATTATCCAAATCCAACCCCTGGCCCTGCACGGACCCCCCAACAATCCCAGCCTGGGCATCCCTGGCAGCGCTGCCCAAACGCTCCTGGAGCTCTGGCAGCCTCGGGGCCGTGCCCATTCCCTGGGGAGCCTGGGCAGTGCCCAGCACCCTCTGGGGGAAGAACCTTTCTCAACATCCGACCTAAATTCCCTTTGGAACTTCCCTGATGGGACACACACCCCATGGACAATGGACACGGGGGACAGGACACGTCTCCATCCCATGGGATAACAGGGAAAGCAGGAGGGCACCTTGGTGGGGGCACAGGAGGATTTTTGCACCTCAGGGTGCCAAGGGTGGCTGGGAGAGGGGATTTGGGGCACCAGGGAGCCAAACCCTGATCCTGCCACAGCAGTCACAGCGTTCCCAGCTGCAGCTCCCTCATTTCCCAGCGGGAAGGCAGCAGGATCTCTGCCCAGCCCTCTCCTGACACTGTGCCAGGCGCTCCGTGCCGAGCACAACTTCCTGGGAAAGCCGTGGCGCGGCAGCTCCGGCACCTCAGAGCGGGGTCAGGCTCCTCCAGCAGTGACAACATCTGCACGTGGAAAAATCCTGGAGCTTCCCGTGGTGGCTGTTGTTTTCCAGATGCCCAGATTCCCGTTTTGGGCACCTCAGGAGGAGTTTGGTTGGTGTTTATCCATGCCACAGCCGCAGCTGCCACCTGCCAGGCGTTTTTGTACTACGAATGTCCTCAGCACGAGGGAAAAGGAGGAGGAGCAGAGCTTTGGGTTGTGGCAGAGAGCAGGAAAAGGGCGTGGAGAAAAAGAATTCTCTCCCAGCCCCCATTTTTTTTTGCTTTTTAATCCCTTCCTTCATTCCCAAACATTTCTTATCCTCTCTAAAAGATCTTATCTGCCCAGAAGTTGAAGTGCTGAGGTCTGTGGGTGATCCCAAAACATCTTTCATGGGAAAAGCCTGCAGGTGAGCCCAGTGGGTGAGGAACACCTGAACCCTTCACCTCCCAGCCTTCAGAAACTGAACTTTCATTGAATGATCTTTTTTCTGGAAAGGCTGGGAATATCTGACAGGCTGGGAGAGCTGGGGGTGTTCACCTGGAGAAGGGAAGAACATCAGGAGACCCGAGAGCCCTTTCCAGTGATTAAAGGGGTCATAAAAAGAAGGAAGAGGGACTTTTTTTGATGTGTGGAGAGTGGCAGGATGAGAGAGAATGGTTTTAAATTGAAAGAGAGCAGATTTAGACAGGACATTGGGAAGGAATTGTTGCCTGGGAGGATAGGGAGGCCCTAAAATAGAAAAGCTGTGGCTGCTCCATCCCTGGAAGTGTCCAAGGCCAAGTTAGAGCAACCTGGGACAGTGGAAGCTGTCCCTGTCCATGGCAGGGATGGGACTGGATGAGCTTTGAGGTCCCTCCCAGCCCAAACCATCCCATAATTCCATGATTTCTGTGTTTGACAAAGCCATTTTTAGTCCCAAAATTCATTTCCACTGACCAGCCCCTGGCTGATGATGGCCCATGTCCCAAAAGTGACCTAGAGGTGAAAAATCATGCCCAGATCCCCCAAACTACTTTCTCCACATCAACAAAATGCACTCAGAACTTGCAAAAAGAAGATTTTTGGCAATTTTCAGGTTGCCCATTGCTGATTCACAAATTCCTTCTCCTCTCTCAGGAATTTTAACCCTCGGCCCTTCAGTTTTTTAGGCATGGCGGGGTGGGGTGGGGGGGGTCCAGTGAGGCTTCAATGATTTCATTTTCTGGAGGTTAAAAAGGTTCTTGTAAATGACTGCTCCAAATAACTGGAAAGCCAGTTAAAACAACTGGATAACAGATGGCAAAGGAAAGTGCTTTCCTGTAAAGTGTTGCAGAGGAGCAGCTCATTTACAAGAAGCAATTACACAAACATCCCCAAGCATCCAAGAGCCCATAAAAGGCTTGCTGAGGTGCAAGCCCATTTTCAAGGGAGGATTTTTTTGTGCTGGAGCAAAAATCAGGGTTTTGTTTCAATTTTCCCCCATTTTCTGGGGTTTTTTTTTCACTTTTTAAAATCCCTTCCTTCGTTCCCAAACATTTCTTATCCTGCTCAAGGAGTGAAACCGCACAGAGAAGCAATTTTTCCAGCACATTTTTTACCCATAAAAACGATGTATTTCCTTTTAATTCTTCGTCCCTTTAATTCCTCTTTCCTCTGGGGTTAAGGATCACTCCAAGACCAAGCAAGACAATTCCTGTCTTGTGGACAATAAATAGTTTTAACAAATTAAACCCCTGGAATAACAACTCATTTTTCTTCGGGATCATGACAGAAGCCAGGAGCTGCCTCGTGCTGACATTTAGGAAACGAAACTTAGATCTGGCTTTACCTTTCCAAGGCCTTTTCATCCCCCATCTAATCCATTTTGTATGGATAATGGGAACACGACTTTCCTGCAGGATCCTGACACGGTGATGAGTCAATAAAACCAAAGCCCTTGGATGTGTGCAGACCAAAGGACTGGGAGAAAATCATTCCTCAAACTGGAAAAGGCTGAGGATGGAGATCGAGCAGCTCCTGCTCCTTGGAAGGAGTTTAAAATCCGGAGGTTTTGCCGGAATTTTGTAGGAAAGGCTGAGCAAAGCCTGGAGAACGATCTGCTCCCAGAATTTAATCTTCATTAGGTACCTGACACATCAAAGCCACAATTTCCCTGCTACTTAATGGGCAGCTGATGTGATCCTAACAACACATCGGGATTGAGCATCCATCACTTCCTCGGAGAGGGGAGGGAGGATGGAATGACCTCATCTTAATTAATTAAGGGGCCGTCACTAATCCTGCGCACTCCAGATGTTGGGTTTGTGCCTCACCATCAGCACTTGGCCTCCTCATTAAACCTCCAGTTAACTGAGAGCCAGGCATTTCATCCAGAAAACTGCAGGATAAAAGAAAATAACGGGATAAGGATGAGGATCATAAACAGAAGAATTAATTGGGGAGGATTTTTCTCAAAAATGGGAAAAAGTTGTGGCTCACAGGAAGCTCAGCAATGCCTTTGGACTCTGGGATTGCAGAGGGTGATGTGGCAGTCGGGGACGTGATTTAGGGGTGGTGATGGTGGTGCTGATGGTGGGACTGGATGATCCTGAAGGGCTCTTCCAACGTTGGTGATTCCATGATTCTGGGAGGATTTTCCATCACAGCATCCCAGGAACTCTGCAGACAGCCCCATTCCAGGTTTTCTCTGCTGCAGGGGGTTTGTTGATGGCTGCAGTTGAAGTCCTGGTTACAAACTGGACTCACTGGGCAGCAGAGAAGGGGAAATGCTCTGGATAATGACCAGGAGAGTGATTTCCAACATTCCATGGGGATAAGGGACAAGTGCCCAGCTCCACCAGCAACACAAACTCTTCTCATGGAGATCTCCAGCTCAGCCCCAAGGGATGCCTTCCAGAGAGTCATGGAATTATCAAGGCTGGAAGAGCCCTTCAGGATCACCCAGTGCCACCCCAGCAGCAGCAGCATCACCCCAAACCCTGTCCCCAAGGGCCACATCCAGACTCCTCCTGAACACTCCCAGAGACAGTGACTCCACCCCTCCCTGGGCACCTCATTCCAAGGCCTCACCACTCTGGGAGGGAAAAATTGTTCCCAATCTCCAACCTGAGCCTCCCCTGGTGCAATTTGAGGCCATTTCCTCTTGGGACACAGCAGAAGAGCTTGACCCCACCTCACTTCCCCCTCCTGTCAGGGAGTTGTGCAGAGCCACAAGGTGCCCCCTGAGCCTCCTTTGCTCCAGGCTGAGCCCCTTTCCCAGCTCCCTCAGCCGCTCCTGGGGCTCCAGCCCCTTCCCAGCTCCGTTCCCTGCCCTGGACATGCTGCAGCCCATTTGGATGTGGCTGATCTGTCACACAGGGACACAGGGAGTGTGAGGGGGGCTCTGCATCCCCCTGGCAGGGGGGCTCTGCTGGATGTGGTGCCATCCCAACATTTCTCCTGGGACCCCAGGCTCAGGGGGATGGGATGTGTCATCCCTGCCTCTCCTTGCTGGACACCAGGGCCAGTTCCCTGAGGCTCAGCAGTCCCCAGGAGCATCCCCAGTGCCAAAGTTGTTCCCCCCTCGCTTGCCAAGAATGAGTTCTTCCCTCCTCATTTGTCAAAACCCCTGGATTTTGTGCCGTTCCCAGGTGCCTGATGACAGCGGCTGGAATCATCTGCCTTTGATAGAGAGGGGTTTGTGTTTGGGATGAGAGCAGGGAGAGAGCCTGGCTACTGAGTAATCCAAAGCAGGGAACCAAATTTAGCACAGTTGTTCACAGCACAAGGATTTTTGGCAGGCTGCTCCTGCAGCAAGAGCAGCTGTTCACATTTTCTCACCCACCTACACAGCCAGGACAGCCAGGATTGCTTTTTTTTCCCTTTTTTTTCTAAATAGAATGAATTGTATCCACTGGTGAAAGGAGTTTTGCTGGAATCTGCTGCCTTCAGCAGCCTGGATTTGATAGGAAATCCCTCTTAAAGGAACATGAGGCGGTTATGAGCGGGTTTTGAATTGGCGAAGAGTTTTCCAGCCTTTTCNTTCACATTTTCTCACCCACCTACACAGCCAGGACAGCCAGGATTGCTTTTTTTTTCCCTTTTTTTTCTAAATAGAATGAATTGTATCCACTGGTGAAAGGAGTTTTGCTGGAATCTGCTGCCTTCAGCAGCCTGGATTTGATAGGAAATCCCTCTTAAAGGAACATGAGGCGGTTATGAGCGGGTTTTGAATTGGCGAAGAGTTTTCCAGCCTTTTCTTCCACGGACAAAGTTTCGAAAAACTCTTTAAAGAGGAGCTTTTCAAGGAATTCCTTGTGCTTTGATTGTTTGGAAATTTGGTCTGGGAGTTGCTTCACTGATCCCCTCCCTTCTCCCAGCCTGATGTCCCAGAGGAGCAGATGCCAAGGAATTAAAGCATTCCCCAAAAACTGGCTGCTCCTCACCCAGGAGTGGGAAAAAGGCTTCAAACTCAGCATCTCCTTCCTTTTTTCCCTTCAGGCCAGTAGCTGGTCTGGAATAGGGCCATGATTTTGGGAAGTGGTGGAGTTGTCTGTCTCCTTTTGGCCTCCTCAGAGGCTCCTGCATTGTCCAAAGTGTTCCCCAAATGTTCCGGGGGGAAAGTCTGAGGGGCAGGGATGAAATCATGTCCTCCGTGGGGATGTTCTGATTTCCCAAGTATGTCTGTGAAGCAGCACAATAATTTTCCAGACTTGAGCATTTCCCTTAAAAGAGATTTCAGATCAGTGGCCAAGACATCAGGGAAAGCATTCCCGGACTGCTCCAGCATCCAACGGCAGCTCTGGCACAGAGGGATTGTGTCACCTGCTGCCTCAGACACACAGATCATCCCACTGCTTCTTGCTTCCACTTCCACGCCCTGTAAAACCTGGAATTAGGACAGCTGGGCTTGGAATTCACTCTGTTTTACCCCCCATCCCATGGAACATCTCAGGGACACCAGGGAAACTGGAGTTCCAAGTGTTTGGCACTTCTTGGGGTAAAGGATTACCCTGCTCCATCAGAAAGCTTCACATGGAGTTCCTTGGGATAATCAGGAGCACAGAGTGCCTTCTTCCAGATGTTTCACCAGGAATTCCTTAATTTCCTAAACACTGAGCATGGGAATGGTCAAATCTTTCACAGAACTAATTCCAAGAGAGACTCCTGAACTGATTCGTTGGACATCATCCAGGAAGGAATGTGATCATGCATGGGGGAGCAAAATGGCAGCCACCACCATCCAAATCCAGCAGGAGAGGGAGATTTTGTGGGACAGGAGCTGCTCCCTGTGCAATTCCTGCCTTGCAGTTTGCAGGCTGACATTCCTGACTTGAATGAGGAACAGGGAAAAGCAGGGCTGGCAGAACTGGTGCACGTATTAAAGCCTAAATTAAAGCTCAGGGGGGACCTCATTGCTCCCCACAACTCCCTGACAGGAGGGGCAGTGGGGGGGGGTCGGGCTCTGCTGCCGTGTCCCGAGGGAAAGGAGGAGAGGAAATGGCCTCAAATTGCACCAGGAGAGGCTCAGGTTGGAGATTGGGAAAGAAAATTTCCCTCCCAGAGTGGTGAGGCCTTGGAATGAGCTGCCCAGGGAGTGGTGGAGTCACTGTCTCTGGGAGTGTTCAGGAGGAGTCTGGATGTGGCCCTTGGGGACAGGGGTTGGGGTGATGCTGCTGCTGCTGGGGTGGCACTGGATGGTCCTGAAGGGCTCTTCCAGCCTTGATGATTCTGGGATCCTGTGAAACCAGGGGCAGTGGGAATAAGCAGATTTTTCTTGCACCATATTCAATTGTCCACATCTAAACTTGGCTCCAGGCTGGAGCGCTGCCAGTGCTGCTGAGCCCCATCCCCTCCCAAGCCTGAGCCTTTGGAATATTGACCAGGATTTCTTTCCTTAGCTCTGGGTGTGGAGAGACATTTCCACAAAACCTTCCTGTCATCCCCAGAACTCGGGGTGGGAGTTTCTCTGGCATGGGTTTGGTCCTGGTCACAAACAAACCCTCGACATGCTCAGCTCAACTCTTGACCCTCCTGATTTCAGGAGTAGAACATTCCCATGGATATTGCAGATTTCCAAGGAAAAGACACATTTTTCCATCCCTGTTTTCCTTGGAGATGTTGCCAGTGCTAAGGACAAAGAGCTTTTGCTGATGGTTTCTTTTTTAAAAAAAACTGGGATTTGGTTTCTTCTTCCAAAAACTGCAGAGCCAAGTCCTGGTTTAGGGTGAACCACGTCACCCTGCTCCTCTTTTATGTCAGTGTGGGAAGCATGGACAAAAATCTCTTTATTTGACTACTCTGCCATGTTCTGACAGCCTTCCCACATCGTTGGGGTGTTGCTCATATTCCTCACTGGAAAAGCAGCCGAGGAGCCACCAGCTGAACTCAGAGCAGCAGCAGCTGATTCATGGTTCGAGCACTCACAGCTTCGGGGCTGCTCCTCAAAGCAAGGGAGGACGAAAAGCCAACTCCACAATCATCCTACAACCCCCCAGGGGGGGAAAAGGCACCTCAGGATGTGTTTCCTAACAAAACTCAGCTGACGTGGGATGGGAGGGCAGGGATGGCATAACTCCCCAAGCCCTGTTTGCCTTGGCCTGGGAGGGCTGAGGGAAAACATTCCTCAGCTGTCATCACTTCCCGTCCCTGCCACGGAGGTGCTGCTGATGCCATCAACGTCAGCTCCGAGTGGGAAACATCCTCCCTGCATTCCGAGGCACGAGTTTTCCACGGTGCCCATTCCTAAACCCTCGTGGTGCCTGAAGGCAGAACTGGGTCCTACAAAAGGCTGCAGCTCATGGAATGGGTTGGGCTGGAAGGGACCTTAAAAATCATCTGGTTGCACTGTCACTCCCTGGATGTGACCCTCGGTGAGGCTGAGTCAAGCCAGGAAGAGATAAGCCTTGACTTCCGATGGAATAATTGGGATTTTGGAGAATTTTTTCCCTCCTTCTGCAGTCAGTTCTCTGGATAAGAAGGATCTAATGCCATTCCTGCCTGCAGCCTTCCAGGGCCAAGTCCCCAGCACAGGGAACAAAGTTCCTGTGTCTGAAGGCAAAATTCCCTCTACCTTGGGCTTGTCCCTATGGAATATGGTTCTCCCTCTTTTTTTCTGACAAAAATCGGGAATTGAGAGCAGCCTTGGGCCTGTGAATTAGTGAAGAGTCAAAACATGGGATTTTCAATCTCACTGGCAGCGTTGTGCAGAAAACCTTTTTATTCTCCTGAGTTTCCCCCAATATCGGTACAGCTTTAAAAATGACATTTTTTCGAAGGGAACCAAAAGAGGAGAAGCAGCCCAGAATGACCATATCAGAGAATCTTAACCCAGATGTTTTAACCGGAAGATCCTCACCAAAGGCAATTTTTGCCAACACTTGAGAAAAGCAGCTCCTCTTCGAAAGCCTCTTAAAACCGGAATTCATTCCAACGTGCCTGTGCAAGGTAGCAGGGAGGGAGAGCTGTGGCTTTCTTCCCCGTGGACGAATATTTTTTATTGTTGGAGACTCCTTAAAGAAGGCCTGGGTCTGTCTGGCTGTTAATTGTGGCGTTGTCTAGACAGGGATGATATTATTACCAAGCTATGCACAGCTCCTCACTCTGTCACTGTTTCCAGAGCTGCCTACACAAATTGCTTCACTGTTGACATGTGCAAGAGCTCCCCAGATATTTATTTTTCTCATTTAGAGGAGATACGGCGAGGCTTTGAAAACCATTAGGCACTGAACCATTGCTAATGGTGGAAATGTCTTGTGGGTTCGAGCTGAGGGGGAAGGAACGGAGGAAGGAAAGGCACTGTGGGCAGGGTCGGATGGGTTTGATCTGGGGGGAAAAAAAAATTGGGAGATTTGGGTGTGGAGGACAATGGGATCTGCTCCAAATCTCACTTGTTCCATGGTGATATTCACCATGGGCTGTCCACATCTGGGGAGGCAAGAAAAGAAAATGCAAAACACCTTCTGAGACCTGAAAAAGGACTTTTGGGAGTGTGGTGGCCATTCAGGGTGGTTTTCAGAGATAAAAAATTATGGAAATGCTGGAATCATCCCACCAGGCAGAAATGTGACCCTGGGAAGGCTGAAGAGGAACGAGGGCACCTCACACAGGACTAAGAAATAATCCAGGCTCCCCACAGCAGTTCTACGATCCCGAGTGCCTCCTCCCATCCCATCCTTGTCTACCACATTCCAAAGCTCAGTTCAGATCCCAAGCTTTCCTGAGACACCCTCTGGCACCCTGAAAAAGGAATGAATGCTCTGAAAAACACAGCAGAGTCTGCAGGATTTATATCTAAAGGTTTATAGAGGTGTAATTCATATAATTTATGCACCTTTGTCCCACAGGATTAAGGAGATAAGGATTGGTATTTTTATATATAAATAATTTAGGATGATATTTCTAATAAAATACCTTCATCAGAGTTATTTACTACACAGCACAGGTAGATAAAACTACAGGCAGAGTTCACTGTTTTGAAGCAATTACATTGAAATTAGGAAAAACAATAATTAAGTAGAGCTTGAAGTTACTCACCCAGAGCAAGGAAAGGGGGAAAATCTCACTCAGCCTCAAGGAGTGACCTCAAAGAGTGTCCCCACTCCAGGGAGGAATCTCCACACACTCCCCACAAGAATTATGTTGGAAGACCCTCCAAATAAAAAGTGGGATTGGGTTTTTATGGGATAAAGTGCCAGTCAGCTGTCCCAGCTGTGTCAGCTCAGCAGCTTTAGATAAGTTATCAGTACTTTCCCTTGCTGGATCATTTATCAGGTGCTCTGTCTGTCAAATCCTCCCTTGTTCCAGTTTCTATCAGGAAGTTGAACTTTGGGATTGATGAGTCAGGCTGGTTTCAGTTTGGGGTTAGTTTCCAACCCCAAAAGCAGCTGTTCACCACCGACAGCTTTGAAAATTGAGGGGTGTTGGAATTGTTTTACCCCTGCTCCAAGCAGAGCATCTTCCCACACCTTTGGATCATCATTCCTGAGCACCTTCAGCCTGGGGAAGGTTTGACAGGAGAAAATCTGCTCTCAGTCCACGGCAGCACCATCAGAAGCATCATCACATTCCCAAATCTCCACTGCTTTTATCCCCGGGGTGAAGGGAAGGGCTGGAGGCCTCGAACCTGGAGCTCAAAGCAGCACCTACAAATCTGAGTGCACAGAATCACAGGATCACAGGATCATGGAGTCACCAAGGCTGGAAGAGCCCTTCAGGACCACCCAGTGCCACCCCAGCAGCAGCAGCATCACCCCAAACCCTGTCCCCAAGGGCCACATCCAGACTCCTCCTGAACACTCCCAGAGACAGTGACTCCACCACTCCCTGGGCACCTCATTCCAAGGCCTCACCACTCTGGCAGGGAAATTTTCGTTCCCAATCTCCAACCTGAGCCTCCCCTGGTGCAATTTGAGGCCATTTCCTCTCCTCCTTTCCCTTGGGACACGGCAGCAGAGCCCGACCCCCCTCACTGCCCCTCCTGTCAGGGAGTTGTGGGGAGCAATGAGGTCCCCCCTGAGCCTCCTCTGCTCCAGGCTGAGCCCCTTTCCCAGCTCCCTCAGCTGCTCCTGCCAGGATGGGTTTTCCAGCCCCTTTCCCATCTCCATTGCCCTTTGGACATGCTCCAGCCCCTCAAGGTCATTTTAAAGTGAGGGCCCCAAAACCAAACACAGGATTTGAGATGTGACCTCAAGTGCCCAGCACAGGGGACAATCCCTGCCCTGCTCCGGCTGGTCACTCTATTCCTGATCCCAGCCAGGTGCCAGTGGCCCTTTTGGCCACCTGGGCACAATTTGGGCTGCAGAGCTGGGGCCATGTGGGGTTCAACTCTTTGACAGCACTTTCAACTCTGCAGCAGAGGCTGAGCAAGCAATTGCTGCCAGCTGAGGTTCCCAGAGCTGAAGTCCCCATGTCACCCAGTGCTGCAGTGACAGTGTCACACTGTGACACTTCAGTTGCCAGGCAGGAACAATTCCAGCTGCCACCATTTGCTCTTTCATCATTTCCAAAGGTCCAGTGAAGGAGCAGCTTCCCCCCGGCTCCGGAGGCTGCCAGAAGTGATAGAGCAGAGCAGGAGCTGAGAGAGATTTTTATCCTGCGAATTTGCTGGAACTCCAAATTTACCGATGGAAAGGATTTGGGGTTTTTTCTTTTCCAAATAGAATTAGACCTGAAGGTTCAGAAGGATTCGCTCACCCATTTAGGTTCCTGGTCCCCACAAGAGCATGAAGTCACACCCTGTTCACAAATAGGGGCCTTGAAGCTGTGGTTGAAAAACTGAGTCATGGTCTCCATTTCACTCACATTGTCCCTATNCTTCATCAGAGTTATTTACTACACAGCACAGGTAGCTAAAACTACAGGCAGAGTTCACTGTTTTGAAGCAATTACATTGAAATTAGGAAAAACAATAATTAAGTAGAGCTTGAAGTTACTCACCCAGAGCAAGGAAAGGGGGAAAATCTCACTCAGCCTCAAGGAGTGACCTCAAAGAGTGTCCCCACTCCAGGGAGGAATCTCCACACACTCCCCACAAGAATTATGTTGGAAGACCCTCCAAATAAAAAGTGGGATTGGGTTTTTATGGGATAAAGTGCCAGTCAGCTGTCCCAGCTGTGTCAGCTCAGCAGCTTTAGATAAGTTATCAGTACTTTCCCTTGCTGGATCATTTATCAGGTGCTCTGTCTGTCAAATCCTCCCTTGTTCCAGTTTCTATCAGGAAGTTGAACTTTGGGATTGATGAGTCAGGCTGGTTTCAGTTTGGGGTTAGTTTCCAACCCCAAAAGCAGCTGTTCACCACCGACAGCTTTGAAAATTGAGGGGTGTTGGAATTGTTTTACCCCTGCTCCAAGCAGAGCATCTTCCCACACCTTTGGATCATCATTCCTGAGCACCTTCAGCCTGGGGAAGGTTTGACAGGAGAAAATCTGCTCTCAGTCCACGGCAGCACCATCAGAAGCATCATCACATTCCCAAATCTCCACTGCTTTTATCCCCGGGGTGAAGGGAAGGGCTGGAGGCCTCGAACCTGGAGCTCAAAGCAGCACCTACAAATCTGAGTGCACAGAATCACAGGATCACAGGATCATGGAGTCACCAAGGCTGGAAGAGCCCTTCAGGACCACCCAGTGCCACCCCAGCAGCAGCAGCATCACCCCAAACCCTGTCCCCAAGGGTCACATCCAGACTCCTCCTGAACACTCCCAGAGACAGTGACTCCACCACTCCCTGGGCACCTCATTCCAAGGCCTCACCACTCTTCCAGGGAAAAATTGTTCCCAATCTCCAACCTGAGCCTCCCCTGGTGCAATTTGAGGCCATTTCCTCTCCTCCTTTCCCTTGGGACACGGCAGCAGAGCCCGACCCCCCTCACTGCCCCTCCTGTCAGGGAGTTGTGGGGAGCAATGAGGTCCCCCCTGAGCCTCCTCTGCTCCAGGCTGAGCCCCTTTCCCAGCTCCCTCAGCTGCTCCTGCCAGGATGGGTTTTCCAGCCCCTTTCCCATCTCCATTGCCCTTTGGACATGCTCCAGCCCCTCAAGGTCATTTTAAAGTGAGGGCCCCAAAACCAAACACAGGATTTGAGATGTGACCTCAAGTGCCCAGCACAGGGGACAATCCCTGCCCTGCTCCTGCTGGTCACTCTATTCCTGATCCCAACCAGGTGCCAGTGGCCCTTTTGGCCACCTGGGCACAATTTGGGCTGCAGAGCTGGGGCCATGTGGGGTTCAACTCTTTGACAGCACTTTCAACTCTGTAGCAGAGGCTGAGCAAGCAATTCCTGCCAGCTGAGGTTCCCAGAGCTGAAGTCCCCATGTCACCCAGTGCTGCAGTGACAGTGTCACACTGTGACACTTCAGTTGCCAGGCAGGAACAATTCCAGCTGCCACCATTTGCTCTTTCATCATTTCCAAAGGTCCAGTGAAGGAGCAGCTTCCCCCCGGCTCCGGAGGCTGCCAGAAGTGATAGAGCAGAGCAGGAGCTGAGAGAGATTTTTATCCTGCGAATTTGCTGGAACTCCAAATTTACCGATGGAAAGGATTTGGGGTTTTTTCTTTTCCAAATAGAATTAGACCTGAAGGTTCAGAAGGATTCGCTCACCCATTTAGGTTCCTGGTCCCCACAAGAGCATGAAGTCACACCCTGTTCACAAATAGGGGCCTTGAAGCTGTGGTTGAAAAACTGAGTCATGGTCTCCATTTCACTCACATTGTCCCTATTTTTAGGTGGGATTTTTTCCCTCTGCCTGCTTTCATTTCCCCTTTTGCTTTTCTATTTCCCCCTCTACTCCATGATGCCAAGGCTGTTACTCGATACCAAAGCCACGTGTGCTGTTCCCAAAACGGAGCTTGGAGGGATTCGTGACATGGATTTGATGGGAACAACAGCCAGAGACGGTGACTCCCTGATCCCCTCTCCCAGCCCCCAAAAAATCCATGTTTGATGCTGACCAAAGCTGAAAGCACGGCTGGAGGGAGCTGAAACAAGACGCTGAGTCATTAATTTTCCTGAACTCCGGAGAAGTTTGGAATTACATCATCATTTGAGGGAAGTGCATGAAATTTAGACTCGGTCTCTGTGTGGCCCCGTGGCTCCGGGCCTGGGATCTGGTTTCTGCCTGGGATGGTGGGGCTGGAGGAGGGGATTTGCTGCTCAGTTCCCCCTCACACCCTTCCCTTTCCTGGGGTTTTGCCTTCCAAACCCCCTGTCCCAACATCCGCCTCGATGCTGGGATGGGGCTCCCAGGAGGGGCCTTTAACCCTTTCCCAGTCCAGGGTTCTCTCCACAACATCCAGGCAGGGAAAGAATTTGTGTTGCCTCATCTACCTGGGGTAAAACTGTGCCAGGGCCCCAAAAGGAGCCTTTGCACCTCTCTCCACCTGAGCAACTCAGGTATCAACTCCAACAAGCCACTTTTGACCTAAAATAAGCAAATTTTATTCATGGGTTTGCTATCTCTGCATTGCTGAGCAAAGGGGGAGGGAGCTCCCCAGGGAGGAAATCCCAGTGAAATCCCAGTGGAAGGAGTCCAAGGTCCCTGAGCCCACTTGCTCCTCATTGTGGGAAGTGTCTGGCCCGAGCACCTCCTGTCTTTATAGGAACCACCAAACCAGAGAAATTAAAGGAGGCATCAAATACGAAAAGTTTCAGTATCCTCTTCACTCACCGATGTTTCTCTTGACTCCTCTTGTGTAGAATCCCAGGATTTAGGTTGGAAAAGCCCTCCCAGCCCATCCAGTCCCAGCTGTGCCCGATGCCCACCTTGTCCCCAGCCCAGAGCACTGAGTGCCACCTCCAGGCCTTCCTGGGACACCTCCAGGGATGGGCACTCCAAACCTCCCTGGGCAGCTCTTTCCAAGGCCTGACCTCCCTTTCCATGGGGAAATTCCTCCTGATCTCAACCTGGAAACCTCAAGGAAAAGGCACAATAATTTCTTTGCCATAGAGCACATCAAAAACCTGAAGTTTTCCTAATTTAACACTTTGGGTTTGTTTTATGTTGTGGAATTTTTCCTGCTGTTCTTTGTGTGGAAGCCACACAAGCTTGAAGTCAAAAAGGATTTTATGCCTAAATCCTAAAATAGGATTGACTCTTACTGGTGCCTGAAATTTGTTTTGTATTCAGGTTTCTAGGTTGGGAAAGATGGTGCTTGAATATTAGGAATAGTTTCCAAATGTGTTAAGAATGAGAGTTAAAATGCTGTGGTCAGAGGCTATTGAAGGGTTTGGGACTGGTTTGGGACTGGTTTGTGGCTGATTTGTGACTGGTTTGGGACTGTTTTGTGACTGGTTTGGGACTGGTTGGTGACTGGTTTGGGACTGATTTGGGACTGGTTGGTGACTGGTTTGGGACTGATTTGGGACTGGTTTGTGGCTGATTTGTGACTGGTTGGTGACTGGTTTGGAACTGATTTGGGACTGGTTTGGGACTGGTTTGTAGCTGGTTTGTGACCAGTTTGGGACTGATTTGTGACTGGTTTGGGATGGATTTGGGACTGGTTTGTGACTGGTTTGGGACTGGTTTGTGACTGATTTGGGATTGATTTGGGACTGGTTTGGGATTGGTTTGGGACTGATTTTTTCCTCCCATGGATGCAAAGGTATTCTCATCTCATCAGTCATTTTTTACAGTGGTTTATTTTGTGGTTGAGCTCCCTCAGTTTCAAAGAGCAGAGAAGATTTTTTTTTTAAGGTTGACCCTTCCCTGGCCTTTTTTTTAATTGGAATACTGGGAAAAAATGAGCAGGAGGCAGGAATGAACAAAATCAAGAAAATACAGGGTCTTTTAGAGTAAATGTCAATTGTATTAAAATTAATTTATTGGTAAATTCATGAAATAAATTTTCCAAAATTAGGAAGTGCCAGAAATTGTTTTGGTAAGGTGAAGTCAACCTGCACTGCACGTTGGCAATGTCACAAAATCATGGAATTATCAAGGCTGGAAGAACCCTTCAGGATCATCCAGTGCCACCCCAGCAGCAGCAGCATCACCCCAAACCCTGTCCCCAAGGGCCACATCCAGACTCCTCCTGAACACTCCCAGAGACAGTGACTCCACCACTCCCTGGGCAGCTCATTCCAAGGCCTCACCACTCTGGGAGGGAAATTTTCTTTCCCAATCTCCAACCTGAGCCTCCCCTGGTGCAATTTGAGGCCATTTCCTCTCCTCCTTTCCCCTGGGACACAGAAGACCCTCAGAAATCAGAATGATACTGATCAAATTAAACCACAGAGCAACATGCAAATATTTCTCCTTATTTTAACAATGAGGGATAAAAATGATTTCACGAATAAAACACATCAATAATAACTTTGCCATTTAAAATTTGATTTATGGAGGGAATTTCCTGCCTGGAGTTGCTTGGTTTCAGACCCCTGGAGCTGCAATCACCATGAGGACATTGGTTCTTCTCTGTATAGTTTCTTATATATAAAAAAAGTGTGGTTTGGGTTTTAGAAACCAATTGTTCCCTGGGAGGGTGAGGAGGTGCTGGGATGGAATTCCCAGAGCAGCTGTGGCTGCCCCTGGATCCCTGGCAGTGCCCAAGGCCAGGTTGGACAGAGCTTGGAACAACCTGGGACAGTGGAAGGTGTCTGGGTTCGGAATGAGATGAGCTTTAAAGTCCTTCCCAACCCAAACCAAATACTGAGAGGAAATTTTATATTTCCAAATGAACTCTGATATTCATACAAAGAGGTTTTTTCCTTGCCAACCACTCGGCATGTTTTCCCCTCCCTCTGTTATCCAGATGTTTCTCCTGCCAGGATAATTCCACCTCCCCTCCACAGAAATCCTCAGCAGTGTTTATGCACAGGACAATCTTAAGGAGTTTCACCCAGAAGAAAAGCTGCCTTTTAGTTCACTTTTTATTTCAATTCCCTCTCACAACTGATTCAATAAATCCCTTTTCAGCCCACAACTGAGAGCTGCCTCTCTGCCCCATCCCAGGGAGTTCTGTCTGCCCCACAGAAGCTTTTTAAAGAGTTCCACATCCCAAATGAAACCCAAGAGCAACGTCAACATTGTCCCTGCTGCCAAAAACTGGAGAGGCCTGCTGGGAAAAGTGAAATGCACCCCTCTCTTTGCTTTTTCCTGCTGTTCCTTGTCAAAATATTCCGTGTTAACATCTGTCACACTCTTAATGTTGGGTGTTTTCTGCTGGGGAGCACCCCTGGGATTTTTTCTCAATGTTCTCCTTGGGATAGAGGGTTGTGTGGAGGAAACACAGAAACAAATTTATAATAATTAGGGAATCACAGAATTACCAAGGCTGGAGGAGATCTTGAGCCTCATCCAGTCCCACCCGCACCATAATCCCCAAAGGTCACATCCAGCCACCTCTGGAACACTTCCAGGCTCCACCACCTCCCTGGGAATCTCATTCCAATGCCTGAACACTCCTGCAGGGAATTTTTTTCCCACAACATCCAATCTGAACCTCCCCTGGTGCAACTTGAGGCCTTTTCTTCTGGAGAGGAGTTTAGTCCTGCTGGGAATAAAACCAGGTGAGGAAAACCCAGAGTCATCCCCTTGAATTCAGCTCCTTGGGTTTGTCCAGCTTGGGAAAAAGATGCCGAAATCCCCCTGCTCCTGTTTTTCATCCCTGTGGATTCCTGCTGTCCCACAGCCTGTGGCAGTCAGTGCTAGTCTCTTGGAATTGCAGCACAGGCCATGTTTCCCCCAGGATTCCCCAATTATCCTCAATTTGGGGTTTCCCAATGGAAAATTTAACTCTTCACTGGTTAAAAACTGCACATTTTGGTGAAGTGGAGCTACAAGTGCCCCCTGAACTTGCAGGATTAAAGGTACAATATTCAGAGCCAGGGCCTTGCACAACATCTCTCCCTCAGCGAGCTGTTTATGGACCAAAATGGGAAAATTACCTCAGGAAAACATTTCCTGGCTGGATGAGGTTCCAATTTCCAGCATTCCACACGCTGCTTGCACATGGCAGGGGAGGACTTTCATCCCAGCAGAAGAAGGATCACCTTGTGGTTTCCACCACGGGATGGGGAATTGTGAGGGCTCCGTGACTCCAGGGAAGTGTCACCACCTCCAATCCAGGGAAGGAGAGCTGTGCTGGGTCTCCTCTGCCTCCTCATTCCCTGGATTTTGGCTGGGAATGTTTCCCCACTCTCTCTTTCCCTGGGAGAGAGGAGATTTTGGCCACCACAGCTCCAGGAATGCTGTGAGTGGTGCCTTGATCTGCCGCCCTCAGCGCTGGGATTTTGTTTTATCCATGAAAAACCCGGTTCCTGTCCCATCCAGGCAACTTGGGATGAGCTTTGGGATCTCAAAGTAAGATGAAAGCTGTCTGAAATACACAGATAATATATAGAAAATGTTGACGTTGCTCTTGGGTTGCATCTGGGATGTGGAACTCTTTAAAAAGCTTCTGTGGGGCAGACAGAACTCCCTGGGATGGGGCAGAGAGGCAGCTCTCAGTTGTGGGCTGAAAAGGGATTTATTGAATCAGTTGTGGGAGGGAATTGAAATAAAAAGTGAGCTGAGGAGCAGCTTTTCTTCTGGGTAAAACAAAAAACCAGTTCCAGTCCTATCCAGGCAACTTGGGATGAGCTTTGGGATCTCAAACTAAAATAAATCAAGTTTTAAATACACAGATACTGCAGCAAAAGCATTTGGAGTTATGTGCACAAACTAATTTCATTTTTGCTTCACTCAAAAGCCCTTCTAAGAGTTAGACTGAAGATTAATTGATCTTGACATAATTGAGGGACTATCATTAAAGCCGAGCCTAGGCAGGAAAAATCCACAAAGATTTCTGTGTTCTAATGTTTAGTGGTGCTTTTTAACTGCAAATATCTCCCTCAGTTTAAGAAGTGTCTCCAAAGGGAAGAGGAGGAAATCAGCTGGATCCTGGGGTTTCCTATTCCTCAATCCAGCCTTGGGAGCTGCAGATGAATGTGGTCACCCCTCAGCTCAGCCAGGAGGGTACAGTAAAATATAAATAAATATAAATTTATATATTAAATAAATAAATAAATAGTAAAATATAAATAAATTTCCTGTTTTAAATATAAAAAAAATATTGGATAATATTATGGATTTCCATACGCAAAATATTGTCCTGGCACTCTGGAAAAAGGGGATGTGAGCCCTCAAAACAGGGGAGAGCCCCAGGATCCCCAGCTGCTCTTAACCAACTCAGCTCCACTCCCACAAACACCAGCTGAGGATTCAGAAATCTTCCTGAGGATGTAAAACCTGGCTGGAAAAACATTAATCTTCCATTTTTCCTTCCTGCCATGGAGACACAGTGGAAGATCAGTGTGTTTTCCATGGGCCATGATTGGATTCTCCCTCCTGGGAGCCATGGGGTGACCGGAAAACTCAGTGCCTCTACTTCAAAACCATTCGAACCTCCTTGATTTCCCACACTGAGATTTTAAGGAGCAGTGGCACCAAATAAACCCATTCCACCAGCTCCTGGAGGGTTCATAGATGGAGAAATTTTGAAAAAAGAGGAAAAATTTGCAATTTCTGAGCTTTNGGCCCTCCAGCCCTTGGGAATTGTCTCTCTCCAGGTTTCCTGCAGCTCCTTCAGGCCCTGCAAGGCCACACTGAGCTCACCCCAAAGCTTCTCCTCTCCAGGCTGAACAATCCCAGCTCTCGCAGCCTTTCCTCCCAGCAGAGCTGCTCCATCCCTGTGATCATCTCCTGACCTGCTCTGCTCTTCCTGAAGGTCCTGGGATCCCCTAAAGTTGGTGGGGTTATTTCCATGCAGGTGCTTGGCCCAGTTCCAAGAAGGGAAAGGTGTTCCCAGGTTTCCCTGGGATGCTCCTGCATTTCTGACCATGTCCAGTGCCATGCTAAGAACCTTTGGATGTCTTCCCAGAGAGCTCTGGATGCATCAGTGGAAAGAGAAGAAAACAATGAGATGAAAATCTTGAATGCTAAACCTGGAAGATGCCACTTCGTTTGTCCCCTCATCCTCATTAACTCATGTCACAAAATCACAGCTTCCTAATGAGGACAAAGAAGGCTGAAGCACCAGGACATCAAAAATCACTGCAGAGATTCCCAGGATTTTCAAGATGTCAGGCTTGGGGAGGAGGGCAGCAAACCTTCTGGGAATGTAGAGAATTCTTCAACTCAAAGTGAATGTATTTGATCTGAACCATCTCTTTATTTATTTATTTTCCAGAACTGGGATCTTTAAACACTGTCCCCAGTTTTGGGTATTGATTCAGGTCTGGGGGAGTTTTTTCTGTTCCTTCTCTCATCACGAGACAGGAGTGAATTACAATTGATTTCACCGTGGATTAATTATACCTGAGCTGGATTAATCACTAATAGAAGTATGACTGCGTTGATGATTTACTCAGCACCAAGCTCAGTCTTAAATATGAGAAAAAACCTGTTTTATTTGATATAATCCACTGCTTTTTGTGCCATCCATTCCCACCTCTGCCTTTGCAGTTTCCAAAAACAGCCGTGGATTTGGTTTTTAGGTGCCTGAGAGTTTTGGGAATTTATTTCCTACCAATTTTAAGCGGAATTGGATGGCTGACTTTGAAAAACTCAACTGTGGTGTTTTCCCCTCCAGTGCTTGCTCTTCCCTGCTCTCCCAGCACTCCTGTTTTCAACGCAGGGAGGTCAGCTCTGATCCTGATCCTGATCCTGATATCCCAGTGTAGCCAATTCCAGCCTGGCTTCTCTGTGCTGTTGAAGCCCTTGACATTTATTCACCACGGGTTTCACACAGTGATGGGATAAAGGGAATGGCTTCAAACCGAAAGGGAATAGGGTTAGGTGGGATATTGGGCAGGAATTGTTCCCTGGGAGGGTGGGCAGGCCCTGGCACAGGGTGCCCAGAGCAGCTGTGGCTGTCCCTGGATCCCTGGCAGTGCCCAAGGCCAGGTTGGACATTGGGGCTTGGAGCAGCCTGGGACAGTGGAAGGTGTCCCTGCCCATTGCAGGGGTGGGATGGGATGAGCTTTAAGGTCCCTTCCAACTCAAACCATTCCATGAATCTCTGAAGACAAAATTTGTGCTGTGATTTTCCCAAAAAAAGCTCTAAATATTTGTGCCACAGATATTTCATAATTCCCAGTTTGGGAATAACCAGCTGAGAGCCCTCTGTGTCCCCCAGGGGAGTGGATTAAAATGACAATGATGACAAAGACATTTCTGAGCTTGATTTTCTCGCACCATCCCCGGGGACCATCCAAGGCTGAGCTCCTGAGGAATGCCACTCGTGCCCGCTGGAATGTCTTGTTTGCCCTCTGGAATTACTCCTTCATCCCTCTCCCTCCTGAAGCTAAAAAGCAGCGCTCCCTGAAATAATTTATTTTGCCTCTCCCATAAATTTTCTCCCTAAACTTCAAGGCAGCATTCCAAACTGAACCAAAATATCCTGGAAAAGCTCTGCTCTTATCTCTTGGCTGTCTGGTTTTGGGCAACATTTTCCATGACAACGAGCAGCAGCAAAAAAACACAACCAGAGCCCAAACATCAGCAGGGGATGGATGGACCAACACAAATACAGGGAAATACAATGAATTTTTAGCTATAAAAACCAATTTCTTACGCAAAGTTTGTTGTTTTATCTTTGATCCCCAGCAGGATTTTCCACAAGCAGAAGGATCCACAGCATCCAGTTCAAAATCTCCCAGGTTCTACCGTGAAAGCTCTAAGAAAATACCATTTTTATTTATTTCAGCTCTTTCTTCACCCAAATTTATCATTTTATATTTCCCACCATTCAGGCTGCTTGCTTTTTTTCCCATAAAGAAATACCCAACAATTTTGCCTTGGAAATTGTCTTTATCTCCCAGAGAAAGCTGAATTATGAAAGCTAAAAACACAGCTAAATTCAGTGGAGTTTTTTTCTATTTCAAGCCTCTGACAGCATGAAAAAAATCTGGTTTTTTTTAAATCATCCCGTATAAATTAATACTATTTAATATAAACTGAGAGCATTGAGCAGTGTTTAAAGAGAAAGGAGTCATGGTCTAACTCTTCCCAAAGAGTGGGAATGTGGCTGGGAGGGGGAGATGAGCCCCAGACACTGCTGAAATCTCTGAAGATGTCTGCAGCAACCAACACTCTCCCTAATGAGACCTCAGAATGTCTTGATGAGCTTCTCTAATTGCTCTGCATAATTGGAAGGAGCTGCAGCCCCATTTCAGAAATGCTCAGCTGCGAATTGGGGGAATGTGGCTCTAATTAAGCTGGGAGGGGGTTGGCTTTAGGGGGGGCTTTTGGTTTTTTTTGCGTGATTTTGTTCTGGTTTGGTTTGGTTTTCAGCCCTGATTATTTAAGGGTGAAAAAAACATAAACCAGTGACCAGATTGATCAATTATCAATCACGAACATCTCACAATCTACTGATAATTTGTGGTTCACCAGGGAAGATTTGCACTGTTCATAAAGGAACAACCAACATTTCTCAATATTTCACGTATTCCCACTTAATCAGCTCTTCCCAAAATTCTGACATTCAGGCAGCACGCAAATAACCAGAAATATTTTTAAAAGCAGCTTCAAAAGGTAAATGTTTATGTTGGGGGTGTTCACCTGGAGGAGAGAAGGCTCTGGGGAGACCTTAGAGCCCTTCCAGGGATGTAGGAAAAGGAGGGAGAGGGGTTTTTATAGGGACAGAGAGTGACAGCACAACAGGAATGGTTTTAAACTGAGGCAGGGCAGGGTTGGATTGGATGTTAGGACAACCAGGGAGTGCTGCTCCTGCTGTCCCCCAGGACAGGGTTGGCTCTCCTGGCTCCCAGGGAACATTCCCGGCTAAAATTCCACTTGCCATCCACTGGAATCCCA
The DNA here is from genome assembly GCA_013398055.1 of Ifrita kowaldi. Classification (NCBI taxonomy): domain Eukaryota; kingdom Metazoa; phylum Chordata; class Aves; order Passeriformes; family Cinclosomatidae; genus Ifrita; species Ifrita kowaldi. Next base: position 43,241 of record VZRS01013256.1, on the reverse strand, counting down.
ATATCCCTTTCCAAAGGTGCTGCTCTCCTTCCTCATCTGTCCAACATCCAGGGTTGTTCCAGCTGCAGAATCCATCCAGGTGTTTGTCCAAGTGTTCCCAGACCTCTCATTTTTCTGGGACTCCCTTCCCGGGGATTCAACAATCTCCCATCACCTCTTATCACCCCAGAAGGGGGAGATTTGTCCATGGATTCCCCCAAATCCTCCTGATCAATCGTGAGCTCCTTGCCATAAATCCAGTTGGATTTATCTCCATGCTGTGCTCATGGTTGTGAAATTCCATGATCCAATTCCATGATCCAACTTTTCCCCCAGGGTTGGATTTCTCTCAGTCTCAGCGCTGCATTTAGACTGAGATGAAAAGATGTTGCTGTTCCCTATTTACTACTGGAAAACCATGGAATATGGTACATGGGAGTGAGGTGTGAGCAGCAGAAACCTGGAATATTATCATGGAAAATCTGTCAGTCCCAATAGCAGGCTTTGCCTCCAGTATCTGCACTTCCACAAGGAACTGTGCAGAGAGAGAGGCTTGACAAGGAGATCCACATCCACAGCATATTATGGATGCTCAGAAGAGTGGAATTTTCTGGAATCCCAAAATCCCTGAGGCTGGAAAAGCCCTCCCAGCCCATCCAGTGCCAGCTGTGCCCGATGCCCACCTTGTCCCCAGCCCAGAGCACTGAGTGCCACCTCCAGGCCTTCCTGGGACACCTCCAGGGATGGGCACTCCAAACCTCCCTGGGCAGCTCTTTCCAAGGCCTGACCTCCCTTTCCATGAGGAAATTCCTGCTGGTGTCCAAGCTGAGCCTCCCCTGGCCCAGCCTGAGGCCGTTCCCTCTCCTCCTGTCCCTGTTCCCTGGGAGCAGAGCCCGACCCCCCCCCCAGCTGCCCCCTCCTGTCAGGGAGCTGTGCAGAATGAGTTGGAATATTGGAATATTGGCCCAAAACAGGCTGAGAACCTGAGCAGGAGCAAGGCAGCCTCATCATCCTCTCTGATCCCCAGCAAAGCTTTGTGGTGTTTGCCTCGTTCATTCCTTATTTTTAATGATTTTTTTTTTTCCTTTAGGAGCCCAAAAGATCCGGGAGATCGAACCTGGCACTTCATCATCTCTCTTGTAATCTCCTTCCTTGAAAATGTGTTAATTTGGAAAAATAAAAAGGAGGATAAAAGGAGCATTTATGAACAGCCCCAGACTAATAAAGAAGCTCACAACACCGCGAAAGGGCCGCTGTTAAATATGTTTCACATTTGAAGGGCTATAAAATTGCTTGAGCAAGCTCTGGCGAGCCTGGTTTTAATGAAGTCTTTTGCCTCTCCAAGGCAGAGCATTCCATGTGGAGAAGGTTCTTCCCCCCCATTCCTGATGGAGTAAACTCTCACAGGGATATCCCTCTTTCCCAATGGAAGCAGAAATCCCGCTATCCAACGCATTCCCCGATTCCCTTGGCACAAACTAAGTGCCAAGTGTGCAGAGTTGGGATCTCTCCCAAATAAATGGTCAGTGCCCAAAATCCAGCTCCAAAAGGAATGAGAAATCCAGGCTGTGTCCTGAGTGGTCGTGCCCTGCAAGAACATCCAGGTTGGTTGTGCTTCCCAAAGGTTTTGCTTTTCCCACTCTGAAATCCCAGCCCTTCTGATCATCCCCCACACCTTTCAGGATTGGTTTTCTCCTGCAGCTTCTCCTCCATCCCCCTGAGCATTCCCTGTGCCTCCTGCTGTGGGATGCCTTCATCCCTGATTTCTCCTCACCCTCACAGGCTGCTTCTCATGGAATTCCAGAATGGTTTGGGATGGAAGGGATATTACATGGGCAGAAACACCTCCCACTGTCCCAGGCTGCTCCAAGCCCCAATGTCCAACCTGGCCTTGGGCACTGCCAGGGATCCAGGGGCAGCCACAGCTTTCCCACACATTGAGAAAAAAGTGGGATAATTTTAGAGTTTTTCGTGCCTTCTTAAGGATATTTTTGCCCTTCTGTTAAGTAATTTAAAGGAATTGTTTTCCCAAGGGCCTGGGAAGGGATGAGGTTTATAAAATCATTGATAGGTGGCTTCACAGAAAGGGTGGGAATTATTATCCCTTTATTGCAGGGGTGGGAGCAAGGAAAAGGAAATTAGGAGCTGAAGGACACTCAGCAAGCCTGGGAATGTTCAGGTGGAGAAAACACAAGTTTTTTCTTCCTGCAAAGACCTGAATGCAATAAATGTCTCCACAAAGCCCAGATGTATCAATCACGGAATTCTGCAATGGTTTAGGATGGAAGGGACCTGAAAGTCATCCCATCCCACCCCTGCCATGGCAGGCACACCTCCCACTGTCCCAGGCTGCTCCAAGCCCCAGTGTCCAACCTGGCCTTGGGCACTGCCAGGGATCCAGGGGCAGCCACAGCTGCTCTGGGCACCCTGTGCCAGGGCCTGCCCACCCTCCCAGGGAACAATTCCTGCCCAATATCCCATCCAGCCCTGCCCTCTGGCACTGGGAAGCCATTCCCTGGGTTCTGGCCCTCCAGCCCTTGGGAATTGTCTCTCTCCAGGTTTCCTGCAGCTCCTTCAGGCCCTGCAAGGCCACACTGAGCTCACCCCAAAGCTTCTCCTCTCCAGGCTGAACAATCCCAGCTCTCGCAGCCTTTCCTCCCAGCAGAGCTGCTCCATCCCTCTGCTCATCCTGGTGCCTCCTCTGGCCTCTCTCCAGCAGCTCCACGTCCTCCCTGTGCTGGGCCCCAGGGCTGGGGCAGCTCTGCAGGTGGGGTCTCACCTGAGCACAGGGACACAGGGGCTCAACCCCAATCCCTTTCCTGCTGCTCACACTTTATTTTTCCCTTCATTTTGTCTTGCCACTGTGAACTTTTCCAGACCCAGGTAAAACCTCAGGAGCAGCCAAAAGCCCTCTGGCTCCACAGCAGAGCACGATGACATTCTTGCCAGCACTCTCCAACTTGGAATTTCACTCCATTGGCTTCCCTGTGCATGGGAAAACCTCCAGGCAGTGGAACAAAGGTGTGTGACTGGAGCAGAAATGTGTTAAGCGAAAGGAAAAATTGGTGACACCTCCCTCTTGTTTTCCTGGAAGGGAATCCAGAGGTGAGGTGCTCCTGACAAGCTCCTTATCCTGAAAAGAGAGGGAGGAAGGAGCTGCAACAGCGCTGAGTCATAAAACTCCTGAGGATGCTTTTGAGGCAGAGCATCTCGTGTGTCATCCCTTGCCGGTGGCTCTGGAGCAGGGAATGTGGTCCTGCAGGGATGCAGAGCAGGAATTGGCTTTGAACTGGAGGCAGCCGAGCCTCTCCCTCCTCTGTGGGGGCGTGGGCTTGGCAGCAGCTTTAAACTCCTCGAGTGTCCTAGACCTGCTCCTTGCCCTTCCCTTTCTCCTGGAAAAGAATGTGTTTATTACCCCTTGGCATTCCCAGGAATGGCTTTGTTTCAGTGGAATTTGTGCCTCCTCTGACTCGAGAAATATTCACTCCCATCCTCAGGACTTTGGAGCCTCTTCCTTTGGAGCCTCAGGATTTTCACATCAACCTCTCACATCCAGCAGGTTTCTGGATGTTACTGTCAGGTAACTATCCCAGGAAAATCCCATGGGAAATGCACATCAGCAGCAGGCAAACTGGAAAAAAAAGACTGTCCTGAACCCACTTCAAAGGCTCTGAACGGGGACAAGGAAAGGCTGCAGGAGGAAACAATTCCTGGTGTCCCACCCACCTCGCGGGCCAGGGCACGGACAGGCCACACACCGGGAAATATTTCCACAGTCCGGCCCCTGGATAATTTATGAGGGCTTAAAAATGCTAAATCCTAACGTTCAAACTGCTCTCTCCTGTGCAGAGGTGGGCAGGGTAATGGAGCATTAAGTCTGGCTCAGGCTGGAACCCGGCTCTGTCTCGGCTCCGTGCCCGGCACTGAGGGAGAGTCAGAGCCAGGGCGATGAAAAGTGTCTGGCATCACCTCCCGGAGCTCGGGGTGACCCGAGGAGCTCACACGTGGGTGCCACATCCCATCCCACTCCTATTCCCTGCTCCATGCTCACATCCAAAGGCCCGAGGATGTTTTTGCCTCGTGGGGATGACACAAAGAAACGTTTGGCCTCTCCCAGCCCAGGCTGCGCTTCCCAACCCCTGGAGAAATGCTGGGCCATAACTGGAGGCATCTTTCAGCAGGATCTATCCCTGGGAATTGTTCCTCCCCCTCCGAAGGTAAACTGCTGCTGAACTCTGAGCCCCATGTTCACCTACCTGCTGGAGCACGTCTGGAATTACATAAGACCAAGTTTTATTTCATTTCAGACACACTCAGAGGGTTGCACCAAATCCCTGAGACACTCGAACAGTTGGAGAAAGCCCCACATGCAGGAATTTTCACTTGGTTTGGAACAGCTCGGAGGGGGGACTGGCATTTCCACAACCTTTTTATAAAATGTGTAGAGATTTGCAAAATCTACGCCCAGATTTGCCTCAACTTAGGGCAAATATTTCTTTTCCAGCTCAGGATCATTTTTAATCTTTGGAAGTGTTGAAGAAACATTTTGTTAATTCAAATTCTGTGAAAATTGGACTTTTCATGGAATCAAAGGACCATGGAATGGTTTGGGTTGGGAGGGACCTTAAAGCCCATCCAGCCCCACCCCTGCCATGGCCAGGGACACCTTCCACTGTCCCAGGCTGCTCCAAGCCCCAGTGTCCAGCCTGGCCTTGGGCACTTCCAGGGATCCAGAGGCAGCCAAAACTTCGATTTTTCTAATGCTGGGAACAAATGCAACTGAATTTTGCATGTGAATTACACTTTTTTTTCTCAAATTCAGACACACCCACTCATATTCTGAATTCACATCAAATCACAGAACACTCTGAGCTGGAAGGGATCCTCATGGATCATCCTGGCCCTGCCCAGACCCCCCAACAATCCCAGCCTGGGCATCCCTGGCAGCGCTGTCCAAACGCTCCTGGAGCTCTGGCAGCCTCGGGGCCGTGCCCATTCCCTGGGGAGCCTGGGCAGTGCCCAGCACCCTCTGGGGGAAGAACCTTTCCCCAAAATCCAACCTAAATCCCTCCTGGCACAGCTCCAGCTGCTTCCTGGGTGCTGTCCATGTCACCAGAGCAAAAAGATTCATCCACATCAACCCAGTAATATTTTTCCCAGTCAGTGGCACTCACTGGCTGCATCTGCTTCCAATTCAAACAATAAAAAAGACAGAAAATCATCCAAATCCCCAGCTCAAACCACTCCCGAGTTCCTCTTTTCAAGTGCTTTTTGTTGACTCCCCACCAGTCCCAGTCCCCAAATAAACACCCAAGGGGGTCTCAATCCTCCTGGTTTTTCCATGTGCTTCTCCACTCTCCCCTCTGCACAGGGGAACACTGAGAATTACACAATATTTGGTTTTCAACCTGCTTTGGGCTGGATTTTCTGCAGTGCAAAAACTACAGACTTCTGAGATCCCACCTGGAATGCTGTGCCCAGGTCTGGTATCCCAAACATGGGAAGGACATGGAAATGTTGGAAAAAGTCCAGAGAAGGCCACAATGCTCTCATGGGGACTGGAGCACATCCTCTATGGAGACAGAATGGGAGAGCTGAGAATGTTCAGGTGGGATGGGATGAGCTTTAATGTCCCTTCCATCCTAAACCATTGCAGAATTCCATGATTGATACATCTGGGCTTTCTGGAGACATTTATTGCATTCAGGTCCTTGCAGGAAGAAAAAACTTGTGTTTTCTCCACCTGAACATTCCCAGGCTTGCTGAGTGTCCTTCAGCTCCTAATTTCCTTTTCCTTGCTTCCATCCCTGCAATAAAGGGATAATAATTCCCACCCTTTCTGTGAAGCCACTTATCAATGATTTTATAAACCTCATCCCTTCCCAGGCCCTTGGGAAAACAATTCCTTTAAATTACTTAACACAAGGGCAAAAATATCCTTAAGAAGGCACGAAAAACCCTAAAATTATCCCACTTTTTTCTCGATGTATGGGAAAGCTTTAATTAGTAAACAGACTTTCCCTGGTGCTTTAATTGGCTGGAAAAACGTGTGGGATTTTTCCTGATTTCCACTTCACCGTGGTTCTGCCCTGCCTAAAGCTGTGCTCCTGTTGTGGTCAGGACATTTGCTCAGTCCTGCCTCAACGTTGTGTTCACAGGAGAGATCTGGGAAGGAAGGACTGGGGAAGAGTCAATAAATGTTGGATTCCTTCAGCATCATCAATTTTGGGTGAAATTGGGGGGTTTTGAACATGAAAAGATGAAGTTTGCAGTAATTTTCATTGCCTTTTTAAGGTCTGTTTTGGGGTGAGGTCTTTCGGTCTTTTTAAAATTGTGGGAATACTTCAAAAAGGACATTGAGGGGTTGGAGCATGTCCAGGGAAGGGAACAGAGCTGGGAAGGGGCTGGAAAACCCATCCTGGCAGGAGCAGCTGAGGGAGCTGGGAAAGGGGCTCAGCCTGGAGCAGAGGAGGCTCAGGGGGGACCTCATTGCTCCCCACAGCTCCCTGACAGGAGGGGCAGTGAGGGGGGGTCGGGCTCTGCTGCCGTGTCCCGAGGGAAAGGAGGAGAGGAAATGGCCTCAAATTGCACCAGGGGAGGCTCAGGTTGGAGACTGGGAAAGAAAATTTCCCTCCCAAAGTGGTGAGGCCTTGGAATGAGGTGCCCAGGGAGTGGTGGAGTCACTGTCTCTGGGAGTGTTCAGGAGGAGTCTGGATGTGGCCCTTGGGGACAGGGTTTGGGGTGATGCTGCTGCTGCTGGGGTGGCACTGGGTGATCCTGAAGGGCTCTTCCAACCCTGAGGATTCTGGAATTCTGAGACTGACACAGGTGACTGGTGACTGCTGAATTTTGCTTTCCTGACCTGAGCAGGAGATGTTTGCCCCAGTTTGGTTTCTAAACAGCCCAGGGTGTCACCTTCAAACAACCAAACATTCCAAGTGTTCCTGTCCCTGGAGCTGCTAAACCCAAACTGCTCCTGGCCCTGGCCCCTCTGGCTCCCGATCCAGCAGAAGTGGAGGAAGGAAGGTGGAATTTGGGGGGTGCTGCCATCACCCAGGAGCTCCCAGGGCCTGCCCAGCTCCAGCAGTACCCAAACCCTTCACCCCACCCCAGAGCGAGCCGGAGTTGGCGATTCCCAGCACGTCTGAGCTCTGCCTGCCACCTATTGGTGTTAAAACTTCCGAGCCCATAATCCCATTCCTATTCCCAGGGTTTTTTAGGCCAACAGCTGTACCAGGGTGAAGGTGACAGCACCTTTTGGCCAGGGTCACTTGGAAATGCCTCCTGTGGTCACGGCTGGCTGTTCCCTGGTTCGTGAGAGGGAAAGAAAAGCTGGGAATTGTGTCCTGAAAGGGTTGCTTTGTTTTTCCAGAGGCCACTTTCATGGCAAGCCAAACATGTGTTCCGAAATCCGGGGTTTGTGGTCTTAAAATTCACAGGACACGAAAGGCTGGGAGCTTTCTTTGTTTCATGGAATTGCTCTGTGATAGAGAGTGAAACATTCCCGGCCACTCCACCTGGAAATGCCGAATCCAGAGGGAGATGGAGCAGCACCACTGCACAGGAATTGGCATTTTAGCTCCTGGGACACTGATTCCACACCACAGGGTGATAAAACCATGGAATCATGGAATGGTTTGGGTTGGAAGGGACCTGGAACTTCATCCCATCCCACCCCTGCCATGGCAGGGACACCTCCCACTGTCCCAGGCTGCTCCAAGCCCCAATGTCCAACCTGGCCTTGGGCACTGCCAGGGATCCAGGGGCAGCCACAGCTGCTCTGGGCACCCTGTGCCAGCGCCTGCCCACCCTCCCAGGGAAGAATTCCTGCCCAATATCCCATCCAGCCCTGCCCTCTGGCACTGGGAAGCCATTCCCTGGGTCCTGGCCCTCCAGCCCTTGGCCCCAGTCCCTCTCCAGCTCTCCTGGAGCCCCGTTAGGCCCTGCAAGGGGCTCTGAGATCTCCCTGGATCCTTCCCTTCTCCAGGTGAACACCCCCAACTCCCTCAATAACCAATTTATCTTCCAAATATCTCCTTAAAATTACCCCAAATGGGACAGGGGAGTGAACTTTAACAAACTTACGAAACAAATCCCAATTTAAGGTGGCAAAGCATCAGCAGTCCAGTGCCCCAGACTTGCATTCCTTATTTTTAGCAAACCTTGTGGTGGCTTTAAAGGGAGTCAAAGGTGGAAAGATTCAACCCAGATCCCTAAATCTGGGGATGTGATGCTCACACAAATAATTTTTCCAAGATCCTCCCCCTAAACAAGTGGGAGCCTGCTCCATGTGGCCTAAACTGCTGTTCCCATCACTGTCCCAGTGCCTGGGGGAAAATTAACATTTTATTGTCCACTCACAACACTCAGAGGCCTCAATCAGAGCCTAATTCTGTCCTTAATTTTCCTCATTTGGAATAAATCTCCCACTGAACTCCATAAAAGCCTTGGAATTAAACCCTGTGCTCAGTGTGGTACCTGCAGAAAATATTCCTTTAGTTATCTAAACACTCCTTTAGTTTGTGTGGCAAGAAAGAGAGGAAGTCATTGCTCCATTTTTATTAATCCTTGACAGCCATTATTATTAATATTGAAAAATATTGATTTTCTAAGATTTTATGGTTTTACTTTTGGTTGTTTTGGTTGGATATTTTTAAGATCCAGGAAGGATTCTGGTGTCTAAACCTCTAAAAAATTGAGTTTACCTCACCCTGTTAAAATCCAAGTGAAAGAGAATCTTCTGTGTTATTCTCTTAAATCTTGAACATTAAAACAACAAAATTAATTTAGAAACAGCAACAACAAAAGCCAAGAACAATTAACCAAAGGAACAAAACCAAAACCCAGTTTATTTGTGAAACAAAGACAGAGCTGGACTAGAAATTATTTATTTTCTTGAGTTTTGAAAGTTTCTGCAGGAACAAAATTAAATTCCAAGTGGAACAAGACTAGAAGTGCCTGAAATGCAGGATTTAGGGTTAATAATTCATTTTCTCTTTTTTTTTATGTGGTTTTGCTCGGTCAGGACCTCCATCAACTTTTTCAAGCCCTTTTGGTGACCCAGACCTCCCCAAACGCTGTTTCTCAAAGGAAGCAGGAATGGTGTTTCTGAAATTTATCATTTCCTGAGACTTTCTTATGAGTTTCACCTCCGCTGGCCTCTCGACTTCCAGAAATTCCAAGTTCCTCCTGAAACTGCTGCGGTGACTCAGCTCCAGCAGAGCACAGGAGTTTCCCCAAAAATCTGGTGAGGAAACCAAACAAAGCTGGTGGAATTATGTCCACTTGGTGTTTTCATCCAGAAACGTCTGGCCAGCAAATAATAGGCAAATAATAATTATTTAATGAAGAATTTAAGACCCATTCCCATTGAAAAGTGGCTTGGACTTGTTGAAAACAGGGATGTGTCTGTCTCATTACAGCCTCTGTTTTAATCTTTTATTTTATGCAGATTTTATTCAGATATTTTATTTTATCTGCATTTTATTCAGATTTTCAGACACAAAAAGAAAGCCAGACATTGGAGTTTGCTTGCAATTCCAGTTCCTGGAAATCCCTGTTCAGCGCCATCAAATCACCATCCCTGGGGGTGTTCAGGGAACCAATTTCCTAATTCATTGATCAACGATCGGGTTTGATCTCGGAGATCTTCTCCAGCCTTAACAATTCCGTGGTTCTGATTCTGCAAAGCTGCTGTAAAAAAATCAGCACAGAACTGATTTTCCCTCTGAAAGCAGCCCCTGCTGAAATGCAAAGGCACCCCAGCCCACCTCCCTCTCAGCGCTAATTGATCTCTTAATTGGCTCAGTCAACACAGCATCTGCATCACACGGGCAGCACTAATTGCTACAAGATCCCGGTGAAACGCTGAGCACTCCAAAGGCTGGGAATGTGGAAGTGCTGAATTGATTCCAAGCGGGCCTGAGCGAGGGGTTTCATTTTGGGAATCCTCCCGCCACGGCTTCAGGGGTTCCCCAGAACTCCCAGCATGATGAGGACCCCCTGTTCCTTCCCAGATTCATGTGGAAGAAGTGGGAAAGGAAGGTCTTCTCCAAAGGCCGGGGATAATTCCTAAAGGAATATATTTATTAATATTTATTTTTTAATATTAATAATAATGGCTGTCAGGGATTAATAAAAATGGAGCAATGACTTCCTCTCTTTCTCGCCACATAAACTAAAGCAATGTTTGGATAACTAAAGGAATATTTGGATATCATTTCTGCAGGTGCCACA
>VZRS01013256.1:0-32737 GCA_013398055.1 Ifrita kowaldi | reverse complement strand
CTTAAAACGAAAGATATTTTCACTTTTCCACCAATGTTCAATAAATCACTTTGTCACATAGACAGGAACTGCGGAATTCTTTATCCAATCACCCTAAACCACTTTTACTGCAAAATATGGAGTAGTAGAAGAAGAAGAAGAAGGCCTGGAAAACAACAACAATCCTCCATTTTGAAGTTTTTGCTTTTTATCTATTTACTACATTAACAAACCCAAAACCTCTGAATTTTTCACCCTGTGGAAATCTTATATAATATCCTATCACCTCGTTCACACCAGCGTTGATTCTAACTCTTCCCAGAGTGTTGGTAATTTTCTCCATGGACGAAGGTCAAAACCAGTGTTGTCCAGGGGGGTAGAACCCTTCAAAACAGGCAGAGAAATGTTCCCTGCGCTCTGGGTTCCCACAGGTTGGGGGTGAAATTCCAGGAAAATGAGGGACAAGAAGGGTCTAAACCAACAAAGGTTTTAATATAATTTGTGGAATAATGTTCTTATCAAGGCCAAGGATGCCACTCTGCTTTCAGCTGAGTGGGGAGCATGACAGAGACTTTTGTCCCCTCCTCAGCCACCAGCTCTGACCAATTTCTCCCCGTGGCACCTGCAGAGGGAATTGGTACAGACAGAGCAGTGGCCACACCCAGCAACTCCGGTTTCCTCAGGCAGAGGAATGGAAAAGTTCACAGGAAAGCTTCCCAGAGAGGATAATCCATAGGAAAGGGGGGAAAAGAGGAGAAGAAGTGGGGTTTTTAGGCTACAGACACTTTTCTGTATGGAAGAGAGATTTTCCACAAGGAATGGAGTGACAGAAAAAGGGGAAATGGTTTTAAACTGCCAGAGGGCAGGGCTGGATGGGATATTGAGATGGAATTGTTCCTGGGAAGGTGGGCAGGGGCTGGGATGGAATTCCCAGAGCAGCTGTGGCTGCCCCTGGATCCCTGGCAGTGCCCAAGGCCAGGCTGGACACTGGGGCTTGGAGCAGCCTGGGACAGTGGGAGGTGTCCCTGCTATGGCAGGGGTGGGATGGGATAATCTTTAAGGTCCCTCCCAACCTAAACCATTTCTAAACTCATTTAAGACTTGGCTTTATCTCTTTCAAAGCTACATGGGATGAAAAATTGCTCCAACTCACGTACAGAAAGATCCATTCTCCAGGATTACATGGAAAATAAGTAGGTTTGCACAGTAGAAAATATAAAGACCTGGCTCAGAAGGGATATTTTGACATATTCAGGTTTTCTAAACATGCTCCACAAATTTTATTTTCATTCCAGTACGAACTCAAAACACACTTAAAATGTTAAAACCCTGAAAAGCTGCCCCAAAACAAAGTTATACCCTGAGGTCAGACTGAGTTTGGTCTGCAGAGCACAGAACAGCTGGGCAAAGGTTTTACTCCAAGAAAACACTCAGATTTCCTATCAATTTTGTGGATAAAGTTTTCCTAAATTTAATTGCTGACAGTCAGAATTCAATGGATAATTTGGTAATCAAATTTCTGGAAATCAAACTTCCAGCATGAGATCCTTGACCCGGTGTTGGGATGAGAGCTTGGCCCTAATCACGAGGAATGAGAAATGAAGGAAATGGAAAATGTTGGAAGTTTTATTCAGCCTGGGGGAAAGAGCAGACAGAGTCAAACCTGCAGCAGTTACGATGATTTTAATGTGATTTTTAGAGCACTGAAATTACCAGAAGTCGGATCTGAGTGAGATTTCTGGTGATAAAAATCCTTCTTTTGCTGGCAGGGGAAACTCTGAGGGTGAAGAATTTTCATTCCAATGACCTCCTGCATATCCCAGGCTCTTATTAATGGGACACTGAAAGAGGGGCAGCTCCGATCTCTGCTCCCTGTGACCTGACGGGACCCAGGGAGCGGCTGGAGCTGGGCCAGGAGGGATTTAGGTTGGATTTAGGGAAAGATTCTTCCCTCAGAAGGTGCTGGGCACTGCCCAGGCTCCCCAGGGAATGGGCACGGCCCCGAGGCTGCCAGAGCTCCAGGAGCGTTTGGACAGCGCTGCCAGGGATGCCCAGGCTGGGATTGTTGGGGGGTCTGGGCAGGGCCAGGGGTGGGACTGGGTGATCCCTGTGGGTCCTTCCCACTCAGGATATTCCAGGATTCCCTGATATTTCAGGCTGAGAGGGAAGGGATGGCTCAGCCCCAAGCTGGGAAGTTTGGGGACGATCTGGATTTGATACAGGAGAGTAAAACAATCCCAGTGACGGGACGAGGACAGAAAGGCAATGGACAGAAACACAGAAAACTCCATTAAACAAAACCAGTTTCTGCGGGTTCCCAAGCCTAGAATTACCCAAAAATAGGGTTTGAACGAGATGATCCCCAGACATCAAATCCCATCAGCCATTCCTTAAAAACTAATTTGGAAAATAGAGGGGAAATGAGCTAAAATGAACTCTGGGTAAACCAAGAGAAGCGTTACACCCTAAAATCTTAAATTGTGCCAGCTGAGGGATACATGGGGTAGATCAAGGAGCTCTGATCTTTCACCTGCTTCATGGAAAACCATTTGTTACTGTAGAAAAACCAAAAACTCCATATGGATCATGCCCTGGAAAGCCCAGGAAATATCAAACCCATAATAATAATTTGAAATATCAAATCAGTTTGACAGTGAGAACGCTTTTGCCATAAAACGGGCAGCACATCTCGCTGGTGTAATGCCATCCCACCCCTCGCCCAGTCCCAGGCAAGGCAATTCAAATCATCATTCCCAGGAGCATCCCAGAGGGGTTTACATGGAATTACGGAGCAGGGAGAGGGGGGCAGGGTACCACAGATCCCCGCTATCCATTAGGCAGGATGTTAATTGTACTCTGGGTATTGGAGAGCATTAAAATCTTGCAGAAAATTCGCAGCAAATGCCATTCTCAGGAATTTTAGCTTTTATGCTCTGCAGAGCAGAACACTCTAAATGATGGAATAAAGGCCTTGGTTTTCTAAAAAACAAACCCAAAAGTTGATGCTGTGATGAGCGTCTCTCCTTTCCAAGATTCCAGCTGCAAACTTGTGGATTCGTCTCTAAATTTTGGCCCAATTTCCATCTCCTCCCAGTGGAACGGGGAAAGGAATTCAGGTGCTGTGCTCTGCCTGGGATCAAAGTGATCTCAGGCTCACCACGACTGTTCTTGTCACGTTTTTCGTGTTATTCTGCACCACTGTGAAAGTCAATCTTCTGTTCTATAGAATATCAGAGTAGATCTGTCTTTTAAAGGATTTTAAAGGATTTTTAAAGGATTTTAAAAAGACTTTCCTGTTTCTCCTGGGATTCTGCATCATGGTGTTATTTTGGGCTCCTCCACGGTAGCACCTTCCAGGCTGCCCTGCTCAAAGTTACCTTTTCTAAGGTCAGTGAAATCACCAAAGGCAGTGGAGTGATATCCACAAACATCTGGAATTTTCAGGAAACACAAAATCCTGCAGGTCAAAAGTATTTTGCATAAACCCAACAACAACAGACAAGGGATACGATCCCTTAGAGGTTCCTAATTCTTGAGGGTCAAACCATAAGAAAAAGTAGGATTTGATCCTATTCTTCCCTTATTCAAGGATATCACTGAGTCCTGAGAAGAAGCAGCCCCAAAACTGATGAGGATGAAGTTGTTCCTCTCCTGTTTTGAAATGTATCTCAAAAACCCCAGATATTTAAAAGACACTTTTGTCTCTGCACTCTGCTTGAATTATTCATGTGAAATCAATCCCTGAAATATCTGCAACCATTCCGTGCATGAGGCTCTGGTCAATTTACAAATTATTTTTAGGCCAAATGTGCAGCAAAATTCTTTCCAGCTAATTGCAAAATGGAGCTGGGCTTGGCCTGGTTTGAACCCAGTTGCTCGGGCTGCTTCTCTGCATTAGCTAAGTCGAGGTTAAGAGAGGAGAGGGGTGAGATTTGCCCAGCAATTTACTCCACCCTGGGCCTTCTCCTGGCTGTGGAACAGCAGGAGGACTCAGGAGGCAGAAAAACTGGTGCAGATCTTCCCAAAAGAGTGGTCCAAATTCAGATTTTCCACTGCAAGAATTAAGAGGCAGATTTGGATGATGCAGGTGAAGGAAGAGATCAGGATAAGAACTGGAATGGGAAGGAGAATGAAGGGAATGAAGATGGAGAGAGGTTATTTACAAGAGGGTGTAGTGGCAGGACAAGGGGGAATGGCTTCAGACTTCCAGAGGGAAGGTTTAGATGGGATATTGGGCAGGAATTGCTCCCTGGGAGGGTGGGGAGGCCCTGGCATAGGGTGCCCAGAGCAGCTGCTCCTTCCCTGGAAATGTTCCAGGCCAGGTTGGACACTGGGGCTTGGAGCAGCCTGGGGTAGTGGAAGGTTCCCTGCCCACCACAAGGGGATTGAAATGAGATGAGATTTAAGATCTCTTCCACTCCAAGAGCAGAAAAATTCCCTCAAAAGCGAAGATTTTTGCCTATTTTTGCACAACTCACATCCATAAATATGGAATTCCCTGTAATAGCCCTGTGCTGCTGAGGAGGAGGGACAAACTGAGCAGGAAGGCCCAAATCCTCTGTAACGAGTGGTGGGATTTGATTAAAAGACAATAAAAATTCAAGAATTCCAGTGAAGGAAGTCATTTGAACATTTGCCTTAAAAAACAGTGTCAGCTTTTGGGCAGAGCCTTCGACTCAAGACGTGGGAAAATGGAATTACTCACCACAGCAAGGGGATATAAAACTGATGTTAAAGTTCATTTTCAAATGATAAAAATGAAAAAAAAACCTGGATCAGCAGCGCTGTTCAACCAACCTGTTCCTAAAGATTTTCAGTGATGGAGAATCCGCCCACCGCAGAAATTTTCTGGAGCTCTTCCTGGGTGTGAGAAGAGTTCCCTGACTCTTCTCCTTGCTGCAAGAACTGATAGGTCTGGCCTAAAATCCTTCTCCGTTGCTGATGGTTCAAACCCCAAAAATAGGAATTTAGGCCTGAAATTTAATCACCCAACTCAGCCAGGACTTAATCTCTGGAAGGGTTTCTGCAGTGGGCAATTCTTAGATAATCTAGAGCAGATAAAGCTGCTTCTTAACTGACATTTGTTAGGTGATGTTTACCTGTCTAAGGTGTTAATTATGGGGTAAAGTGAAAGGAAGAAAACAAATTAAAGCAAAGCTCCTCATCCAAGCCACACACGGTTTTGTTTGGTTTCCCAGGGTCAAAAATCAAGCTCCTGAGGTTTTACAAAGCCCAGCTCTCCCAAGTTACCCATTACAGACCTGGGCAAGGGAAGGGAAACCCAGACTTTTATCTAAGCCACGGCTCTGGAAAGGGTTCAGAGAAGGTGGAAGCCGCCCGTGACCCCACACAGGTCATCCCAAACCTCAGCCCACCCCACACCCCCCCTGCAGACGCTGCCTGCGACCCATTTGCGGTGTCTCCACACCAGCAGGTTTCCCTCCAGCAAAGCCCTGGGGATTTGGGCAATTTGGAAGGCTGAGCATGACCCAAACATGAGCTAATTTCCAAGGAGAACGATGTGAAATGTGGCCGGTGACTTCCAATAAGCGGCGGCTCCGTGCTGACTTCTGAGAAGTGCGGAACTCTTTATGGGCGTTTTAGCAGAGCTGGTGCTTGTAAGTGATCTCCCTGCCCAGCCTCAAGAATCCACTTACAGCACTAATTGTTTCCACAGAAAGTGATTTTTAATGCACCAAGATCCTCTCATTTCCCCCCCTCCTTTCTTTTCCCTCTCTGAGAGCCACCTCAGGCCTCAGCCTGAGGCCTGCAGCCACCGGTGTCCTCATGTTTTCCACAAATAAATAAAACAAACCAGCAAAGAACCATGGAGATAATTTTAAATTATTTACCATTTCCCCCCGTTTTTTGGCTTGTGGAAGTGTCACAGGGATTATTCTTTATCACTTTTTTGCAAGAGAATTTAGCCAGCAAGAGAGGCTGATCTCAGACCAGTTTTAATGCTGATCTCAGGACAAAGAGATCAAAGTTACTCCAGATCTACAAAACAAGGAAGTTTGAGCTATAGATCTTTTTCCAATTAACTATTTAAAGAAGGAGGATTTCTTCTAGCCCAGGGTTAGGTCACCAGGATATTATTCCTGACAGCACAAGCTCGAGGAAATTACTTTGGTTAAGTTTGCAATTGAAGCTGAATCACCTGCACATCTTTTAAAGTTTCAGTCATTGTATTTGCTCCATTTTGCTCCAGTTATTGTTGCCCTGACTATTTAAAACTGACTTTATGAAGTCCACTCCACTATCCCAGGTTGCTCCAAGCCCCTTCCAACCTGGCCTTGGACACTTCCAGGGATGGGGAGTCCACAACTTCTCACTAAACATGGGAGACAATTCCTCACTGGTCTCCTTGCCAAGAGTGTCTTTGGAAGATCCCCTTTGCCACAGCCAAAACCAGAGCATTCGGCTCCCCAAAACTGACTGGGAACCCCAAGAGTTCAGCGCCTCCAGTGCCCAGCCCTCCCTCAACCCTAAATAGTTAATCCCGCTCTGAAAGCAGCAGGAATTTTATTCCCCACTTCCCAGGGAATGGCTGAGCCCTGATTCTACAGAATCAAAATTTGAAACTCAAGTGCTGAGCAAACACTTGAGACTTTTAAGCAGAAGCTCTCTAAAAACACGATACCAGCGGAGCTGGGGCTCTGCCAAGGCCAAGCTTTTATTTTTCTCAGGAAGCAGCTCCATTTTGGCACGCATTTTCTAGGCAGGATCCCTCCAAAGTTTGCTCACTAACCAGCCTGGACACCGGCACAAAAGCAGTTGTTGGCAAATATGTGCTCTGAGCCCACTCAAGGTTTTAAAAGTGTCCCTTGTGTTCCCAAACTGTGTGAGCATGACAGGGAGCCGGGGGAAAAATGCCAGAATGATGGAATGCTTTGGGTTGGAAGGACCTCAAAAATTGTCCTGTTCCACCCCTGTCATGGCAGGGACACCTTCCACTGTCCCAGGCTGCTCCAAGCCCCAATGTCCAACCTGGCCTTGGGCACTGCCAGGGATCCAGGGGCAGCCACAGCTGCTCTGGGCACCCTGTGCCAGGGCCTGCCCACCCTCCCAGGGAACAATTCCTGCCCAATATCCCATCCAGCCCTGTCTTCCTTCATCTCAAGGCCATTCCCACTTTTCCTGTCCCTCCACCCCTTGTGAAAAATCCCTCTCCAGCCTTGGAATAGTCTTGGAGCTCAGCATCGATTTATGGATTCTCTCAGAACCCCACTGATGTACCAGGTATGAGGGATCTACTCTGGACAATCACACTCCTTGGACAGCAACTCCTTGGAAAATACTGCCTTGGAAAATAGCAAAATTGGCTTTTTCTGGACTGCAAGAGAAGGCTTCAAATGCCTGCAGAGGAGATGCAATGTCACCCCCACCATGAGATGATCGGGAATTTCATGGCAGTTGATATCTGCCATCAAGTCCCAGCACTTTTCCAGGATCAGCACAAGAGCAGGAGACCTGGAAAAGCCTTGAAAAGATGGGTCAAGAATCCCAGTGCTCCACCAGGAAAATATAATTAGAAAAAAATAAAATCTAGCATTTATTAATTTTGGTTTTAGGGAAAAAAATCCGAGGGATTTTTTCCCTCTGACTGACGACTTTGGAATGCTTTGGGCTGAACATGCCAGCACCGGTTTGTTCAGAGGAATTTGGTCATCCTTAAGGAAAATGCTTGATTTCCCTGCTTAATTTCCTGAAATGCTCTCTTCAGCCTGGAAATTCAACCCTCGGTGCTTGCTCAGCAAATTCCTCTTGCTGTTCTTCCCCGCTGCTTTCTCTTCACAACCAGCGCTTCCTTTTTCCCCCTGCCTGCTTTTCCTGGGAAACAAAGGCAAGGCTGGACACTGAGGAATTCTGGGCACTCAGGGCTGTGCCACCACTGCTGGGGACAGTCACAGCACAGTGGGCAAAGTTTAAACCATTTTGACTCCCAGGAAGACACAAAAGATCCCTGTAACTCGTCAGTGCCCAGTAGGAATTAATGAAGGGCAAAGGAATTAGTGAAATAAGGGCTCTGTTTGTAGTTCCCAATTCTTTTCCTTGGCTTTGTGCAAAGCCCCCAAAGCCTTGATCATTGGGCATTGAGTGGCTTCAGTCAAAAGTCTTGGATTTCTCTCTGAGATCACTTCTCCTGAGCTTCCTCTTTGATCCCTCAGGGAGAGACACAAGGAAGTGCTGGCAGAGAAAAGAAAGAATGAATTCAATGCCACAGGGGGAGAAATTGGGAAGGTTTAGCTTCCAGCACAGTAAAATCTCTGTTGGAGGACACAGAAGCTTTCCAAGCTCATGAGATTCCCACAGGAACTGTGTGGTCACCACAGGACACCCAGGAGATGAAACATTTTGTGCTTCATATCAGGAGGTGAGAGAAGAAAACCCTTATGGATCATATTCCTGCAAGACTCCATGAAGAGGAGTTTGACTTCAACTCCATGGATCATTCTGAGACATCGGACAGCCAGGCTCAGGGATCTTCAGGATCCTCAGAGGTTCTGTATTTCCCATCCCTGGCAGTGTCCAGGGCCAAGTTGGACATTGGGGCTTGGAGCAGCCTGGGACAGTGGGAGGTGTCCCTGCCATGGCAGGGGTGGCACTGGATGGGCTTTAAGGTCCCTTCCCACCCAAAACATTCTGAAATTCCATGATCCCAGCCAGAGAAAATGAAGGGAGATAAGGGAGTGACTTTCTCTTTAAAGTAAAACTCAATAAAGTAGAAATTCATTTACTTTGAGATATTCCAGATCTTTTTTTAAGCTTTCTTCGAACCCAAACCATTCTGGGATTCCTTGAAGGGCTTTCCTCTCTCCCCTGGGGAAGCTGCGCTTGCCCAGGCTGGCAGAGGGGCTGCAGTGGGATTTTTTTGGGATGCTCCCAATGCAAGGATGGAGGACAGAGGGGAAACAGGGGGAAAAGGACTTCCCCAGGATAACTCAACCTTTCTGCCCCCACTGCGTGTGGAAAAACCTTTCTCCTGCCTCTGTCAACGTTTCTGCTTCCATGAGGAAAAAACAGAAATAAACCTCATGGTGCAGTGATCCATGATTAGGATAATTATTAGGACAATCCCTCTCTGTCATGCTGCTGGGATGTGTCTCCCTCTTACCAGGGGCCATCCCTACATAAATCCCTTCTCAGATAGAGTCAGAGCTCAGCCCCGAGCACAGCAGGGAACAGAGCTCAGGAGAGTAAGTGGGGAAAGGTTAAAGGAGATTTTCTTTGCCTCAAAGAGGCCTGGACTTGCAATCTGCTTAAATTAAGTGTGAACAGCAAAGATCCTGATAAGGGAGATAAACTGGAGACTTTAAACAGCAGCAGTTCTTAATCTCTGCCTTAATAAAAGGAGCCAAGAGTGATGAGAGGAATTAGAACGCAGCTGACCTCACCTCAGCACTTGGAGAGGACAGTGAGACTCTAATTAAGGCCAGCACTTGGACAAGAAAAATCTCCAAGGGTCAAAGCCTGCAGTGCTGGAAAAAGAGTTGGTGCTTGGCTGTCTGTTAGGGAGAAAAGAAAAGGGAATATAATAAAAAGCAGAAAGGATGTGATGGGCATCATCTGCTTGTCTTTCCCAAAGGTTTTTTATGAATTTCAGCAGAATAGATCATGAAGAAAAACAAGCAGAGGGTAAAGAGCAGAGCTACATTAAAAGGGAAGAAAAACTATTTAAAGGGAAGAAAACCTCACGGTAGAAAATCCCTTTAGAAACAAATACAGGGAAGTCAGTGGTGAAGCTGGATGAGCTGATTTTCCCTGAAAAATGCGGTTTCAGAGAAGCAAAAGAGTAAGAAAACAAAACCTGACAAAAGTGTTTCCTTCCAGAGCAGACACATCTATAACTCCCTGCATTGTTCCTCCATCTCCGTGACAGGATCAGCTCCTGCCCAGCTCTGAAGGAAAACTCAGCTTATCAGGGACTCACAGGAGCTGGCACAAGATGACATTAAAAATGGGAATGGTTCAAATAACTGACATGTTCAATTTTTAACTTGACATGTTCAATTTTTAAATTATCATTTAGATAATTGCCTTGGGGATATTTGAGCTTTTCATTTTCCTCCCCGTTTAAGGAAGGGAATATTTCCATCCTCCAGAGTTTTGCAGGATAAGGAGCCTCCCCCCACCTGATACTTGCACCAAACCCAGTGAACATCTGGGAAAAATTTTACCTAAAGAGTTAAAAACAAGGAATTTCTCCCACAGCACAGGACTGCCCATTCCCAGCCCCAAACCAGGCCAGCTTCCTAAGGCCTTACTCAAAATTCAAGGAGGGAATTACTCACATACACAGAGATTATTCCAGCCAGGGAATGTCCACCCCCTTGGTTCCCACAAGGAACCTCTGAGGTGCCTGGCATGAGTCGATTGGTTTAATTTTCCTCTCTCACATGGGAATTTTGGCAGGCACCAGGATTCTCACATCTCCATTACACCCTCACCTCATTTCAAGCTGCTGCTTGTACCAAACCCAGGCTTGTTGTTTCCCCTCCCTGGTTGCTTTTTTGGGGGTTGTTTGTTTACAGAATCTTGGCGGAGAGAAAGAAGGGGAAAGACCAAACCAAGCGAAGCTGAGAACAAAAAACCCCAAAGGCAAAAGCAGCTACCAAAAGCTGAGAAAATATGCACTGGATCTTGTCCTAAATGAGGGACATTTGTGAGGAACATAAATGAGGAAATCTGGATATTTCCTTTGTCCAGTGCAAGCAGAAAAAGAGCAGATTGTAAGGATTCATGGAATATCCTGGAATCCCAGAATGGTTTGGGTTGGAAGGAACTTTAAAGCCCATCCAGCCCCACCCCTGCCATGGCAGGGACACCTTCCACTGTCCCAGGCTGCTCCAAGCCCCAGTGTCCAACCTGGCCTTGGGCACTGCCAGGGATCCAGGGGTTTCTCTGCTAAAACTCAGTCTCACCACCCTCACATGGAAGGATTTGTTCCTCACATCCCATCTATCCCTGCCTTTTGCCAGCTTAAAACCCCTTGTTCTGCCACTTGATGCTCCTGTAGAAGAAAACTCTTCAAACTCCTGGCTGAGCCTGCAGACCAGCTCCTCGTGTGGGAAAAATTGCTGTGCTCCAGCTAAAAACATGGATCATCTCCTTCAGTGGCTGTGGGGAACCTGCACCTGGCTGGCAGAGCTCAACAAAACCTCTCTGTGCTCAGTGGTGCTGGAAATCAAACCCCACAGAACAGATCCAGACAAATTCCAGAAGAAAGGAAGACACCAACCCCATCTGTCCACGGCCAGCAGAGAGCCAAAAGGAAGGTTTAAAAAGCAGGATGGCTTTTTGTCTCTCATTAGCCACAGATGATTTTTTTACCCCTCAATTTGGAGCAGGTGATTTCCTTTCAGGTCTTTGTGTAGAGCAGGTGGCCTTTAATAGTGGGGAGGACGAGCTGAAAATCCACCTTTAGAAACCCAGCCTTTGTTCTGTTCAAAGCCTCCTTGTCATCAGTGCCATAATTTGACATATCAAGCTGCTTTCTGACACATTCCAAATTCTACATGGTGGGAAGCAGAGCTTTTATTAATTCCCTTTTATTTATAAATATTGCAGACACCTTTCAGAGCGAGCTGCTGGCGCGTCCTCAGGCTGAGTTAGAGGGCAGGGAGGGAAAGATTCCTATTATCCCAGAAAATTATCACTTGGTGACCTCCCAGCTGCCCCCTCTGCTGACCTTTGAGGATATTTTAGCCTGGCATTTAACATCTGTGGTCCCAGCAGCGGCCCTGGAGTAAAAGGTACTTAATGCAGAGCAGCTCTTTCGCAAGGTTAGAAAGGATCAATAGGAGATGTGTTTAATGTGGTATCGCTGTCAGGGCTCGGCTCACTTTTACAACGGGAATATCCACAGTGGGACATCGGCTCAGTCACACAGCACTGAGATCTTTAACGGGCTCAGATCCCTTTTGCCACGGTCTAGAAATGAAGCTCGAGGCACACGCCGAGGAAATGACCAAGGTTTGGAAGAAAGAAAGAAAAATGATCACAGGGAGGCTTCTGGCATTTCAGTCCCACAGTGGTTTTTTTTCTGGAGCTGGAGTAGTTCTTGTGGAAAAGAGGCAGCTTTGCAATAAGCTGTGAACAAAACCGGGATAGTTTTTCCCCTGGGAATATGTGGATCCACTGCCTGGAGCTCATCCTCTCTGACTGCACAGGGGGAAAGGAGTACAAGGGAAGTTTCCACCAAAAAATTCAGTGAATTTCCAGTCCTACAACAAACCTGGGCTGGCTCACCAAAATACCTGTAATTAAGCTGTTCTTTAAGTGATTAACTCAGCCTAAGAGATCTGTGTTACAGCAGAGTGGGGCTCTTTTACTTCTTTAGGTGTGCTTAGAAACCCACCTGTGCCACCTCACAGCATTTATTGGCTGTAAAACACACGTGGAGGAAGAATTCCTGCCTGGAAAGGGAGGTCAGCAGGGGCTGCCCAGGGAGGTTTGGAGTCCCCATCCCTGGAGGTGTCCCAGGAAGGCCTGGAGGTGACACTCAGTGCTCTGGGCTGGGGACAAGGTGGGCATCGGGCACAGCTTGGCCTGGATGGGCTGGGAGGGCTTTTCCAGCCTCAGGGATCCTGGGATTAAGGGGTTTGAGGGCAGGACTGTGAGGCTGAGGGCCCCACCATGGGACACCCCACAGTTCCCACTCCTCCTGCTCAGCAGGGCCAGGATCAGCCCCCCCGGTAGCACTGAGTGGCAGCAGCTCCTGGTTTATCTCTGGTTTTACCTCCTGGTTTATCCAAACTCCGGTGAGGGGTAGGCAGTGACAGCTGTGCCAGCAATGCCAGGGCCACCCCACGATGGGTTTTACGCTCCCACACAGCCTCTACATGCGCTTCAAGAGAAAAAAAAGATGCAGCTTTATCACAAATCCCCAGAGGCGTCTGCTCAGCCGAGTGATTCAATCGTCTGGCTCGGAAAGTTGTGGATAATTACAGTTGTTCCAGTTTTCAACCCAAGTTGCTGAGCTGGGAATTAAACAGCAGCTTGTTTTCGTCCCTAAATGCCTAAATCCTGGCCACCTTTTTCCTGTCCTTCCCACAGTTTTGTGTCAGCTCTGCCCCTCTCAGGCTGGAGATCCTTCCTCGGGCAGGTTCAGCCTCTCCTGGCTCCACCAGCCACTGGAGTGCCCACATAAAACAAGTTGAAATTCCAGTTCCAGCTCTCTCTGGAGAGGGATGCAGCCACTCTGGGGCAGAACCTGCCACGGGGAATTTCCAACTGGAAAGGGCCCAAGTGTGTTAGGTTTGCAATCTGATCTCTGAGGGAATGGGGAGGAGGAACTGCTGCCAGAACTGGCTGGCAGTGAGAAACTCGAGTTCTGAGCAATTAAGGAGTAAGGATTATATCCACTTTATTTTTTTTCCTTTGTAAACACTGCTTTGCATAAAAATATAGAATGGTTTGGGTTGGCAGGGGCTTTAAAATCCTCCAGTTCCAACTCCCTGCCAGGGACAGGGATGGCATCACTATCCCAGGTTGCTCCAAGCCCCTTCCCAGCCTGGCCTTGAATCCTGCAGGGATCCAGGGGCAGCCACAGCTGCTCTGGGAATCTGCGGCCTCACCACCCTCCCAGGGAACAATTCCTTCCCAATATCCCATCCAGCCCTGCCCTCTGGCACTGGGAAGCCATTCCCTGTGTCCTGTCCCTCCATGCCTTGTCCCCAGTCTCTCTCCAGCTCTCCTGGAGCTCTTTTAGGCCCTGGAAGGGATTCTGAGCTCTCCTGGAGCTTCTTTTCTCCAGGTGAGCACCCCCAGCCTCTTTAACTCTTCTGCAATCAACATCTGTTCTCTGATAAGGAAATGCTGTTGGAAAAGAACATGAACACTTCTCATCCCTCTTCTCTCCCTCACATTGAGATATATTTTTCTATTTCTTTAATTATCAGTAAATTGGGGTTCTGGCAGTGCTTTGAGCGAGTGTTTGATGCAGCCACAGAGCCCTTGAAAGGGCACCCACGGTCTGATTCAAACCAAAGCAGCCCTGGCACTTGTGACATCTATCCATGGATATCTTTGTCCGCTCGGATGCAGCCCCAGCAGGATCCTTACAGCTTGGAAAAAACACTTTCAGCATTTAGCCGGGTCAACAGGAGCGCCAAGAAAGGAGGAAAAAGGCACGGGATGAAAACCTGATCCCATTGAAAGCCACTTCCATGCTGCAGCATGGGGTCGGATTTGAGCCTGTGTCCCAGTTTTTGAGACTTTTGTAGGATCACAGGGACACACAGGGAATATTTGGCACAATTGCACCGAGGCCACGCACGGAAATGTCTCTCCTCTGAGCGCAGATTTTCTGCTCCTCAGGATTTGTCAGCCCAATAGTTTTATACTGATGAGCAGCACTGCTGTATCCACACAGTTTTCCATAAAATAAAGGATTTCAAGGATTCTTCCAGAGTTATTGAGGGCACCTTTGTTCTTTCTTCCCCAGTGAAGGGTGATTTTCTCCTGCCAGGGTTTGTGTTGGATGGAGAAGTTGGTGGGAGCTTGAAGATGGAAACACTGATGGACCTTTGTTCTTTAAAAAAAAAAATTCCAGGAAAATCGCTGGAGTAAGGATTTAATAAACATTGAATAAATAAATAAATAAATAAGCAAAGAGCAATTTATCAGAATTAGGCAGCCTGTGGGAATCCCTTTATTTCCTGTGGGTTCTCACCCCCAAACCCCGTCCCCAAGGGCCACATCCAGACTCCTCTGGGACAATTCCAGAGCCAGGGACTCCACCACCTCCCTGACCACCCTGGCAGGGAAAAAAATTCTTAAATCCAAACTGAACCTCCCCAGGAAATTCCTGTTGTCCTTCACCTGATAAAACTGTTGCCACTTTTCCCTGTGGCTGGAAAATGTTTGGATTGCTGTGGTTAGAGAGGACCAAGGGACTTCTCTCATCAAGTTTAGGTGACTTAAAGAACAGCCTGGGGGAAGGAGAAGGGAGTTCTGGAGTGAAGTTTCCTCCAGGGAATTCAGAATTCCCAGTCTGCTTTTCATCCCAGCTTGTGCTCCTCACCCCTTTGTCTTCCCCAGCTTCCCAAATTTTAACAAAATCTCATTCTTTGGGGAAAACTGAGGTTGTGTCCCACCCTGGACAGGATATTCAAGGGATTTCGGTTAAATTCCCACTTCCAGGGGGTTTGATTTGTGGGGAATAATTAAGTGGTTAATGAGTGACAGCTACAGAGCCCACAAATTCCTCAAATCTCCAAGACAAATGGAATTTCACAGATTTTTTTTCCATTTCATTTCTATAATGAAATCCCTCTTTGGCCTCTGCTCTGTTCCTTTCCCCCATTTTTTGCAAGGAAAGATGGAGCAAACCCATCCAAATATCCCAAAACCATCAAGGCTGGAAGAGACCTTCAGGATCATCCAGTCCCACCATCATCACCCCTAAATCACATCCTTAGCATGCTGACACCGATCCCCAGAGCATCCACCAATAGCACAGTTATTGATAAGCAACAATTAGGATCAAGAATTCAATTCTTTTATTAGTTTCTTTACATTAAAGTTTCTTTTTGGTCTCTCCCAACCGATTTTGCTGTTTGCAATAATTTAGGAATATTCAGATTTATTGGATTTTTGTATTTTCCAGTGATGCAAAACCTCTCACTGGAGTTGCTTTGCTTTAGCACCACATAGAAGTGTCAGAAAACAGGGAAACTGCAACTTAACAAAATTAGAAATATCAACAGCAGGAACCAAATTTTCACAGAAACACTGGATTGAGTTCATAAAATTTTCAATCCAATATTTTGCAACACAGAATCCCAGAATCCCTGAGGCTGGAAAAGCCCTCCCAGCCCATCCAGTCCCAGCTGTGCCCGATGCCCACCTTGTCCCCAGCCCAGAGCACTGAGTGCCACCTCCAGGCCTTCCTGGGACACCTCCAGGGATGGGCACTCCAAACCTCCCTGGGCAGCTCTTTCCAAGGCCTGACCACCCTTTTCCATGAGAAATTCCTGCTGATGTCCAACCTGAGCCCTCCCTGGCAGCACAATGAAGTTGGTGCCCACAGGATTGATTTGGATCTGCACCTGACCCTCCATCCCACGCCAAAATCTTTATTTACAACACTCCCAAAAGGAATCCTGGTGATTCATTCCACATGGCAAGAAGCTGGAAGAGAGTGGGAAAACATGGGAATTGTTTTTGTTGTCCTGCTTGCTCTCCAAGCCCTTTGATGTGTGAGCTATCGATGAGCTGCATCTTGGACACCTCGATTTTCTTTGCACACGCATTCTTTGTACACCCACAGCGCACATTTATCCCGGAGCGGTGCAACAGCTCCAGGAGAACCTGTGGCTTCAGGAAGCCACCCCAGACTGTAAACAGAGTGGGAGTTTTACTCTGTGTTGAGGGAGACTGGTCTCTTCCAGCTTTTCCCACAGAAATTCAGCTGCTACTCAAAGTGTGATGCCACCTGAGCCAACAGACACAGCAAGGAAGTCACCAATTCGGAGTGACTGGGTCCCTAAACCAATCCAATCCCTAAATTTCCTTAGGCCCAGGTGTCACCACAAGGCACAGAGCCAAAAACCTCAACTCCTGTTTATGTCGGGCCACCCCCCTTCCCTCAGAGCCCTGGCTCAGGCCCAGGAGCAGCCGTTGCTTTTTCTTCTCCAGCTCAGGGCTTTGAAGGGCTCAGCCACCAGGCCTGGGGTTGTTTGGGTGCCTCTGATCTGAATCAAGATTAAACTCCTGAGAGATAAAGTGGGACCCACCCCCAGGGGGGAGGTTTGATGCTGGTGAAAGGCTGACCAGTAAGAGCAGCACTGGTTTTAATGGGTGCAAGCTCAGGCCTGGGCCTGGCTTGAAACAGTGTTGTTAATTGAGCTTTTCCATAAACAGGGAAATCATGGAAGGGTTTGGGTTGGAAGGGACCTTAAAAGTCATCCCATCCCACCCCTGCCATGGGCAGGGACACCTCCCACTGTCCCAGGCTGCTCCAAGCCCCAGTGTCCAACCTGGCCTTGGGCACTGCCAGGGATCCAGGGACAGACAAAAAAACTCCCTTACATCACTTTTAAAAGGTTCTCCTCTCCTTTCTTGGGACTGTCCCACGTCTTACACTTCACTTGGGAGATTCAATGCACAGCAGAGTGAAATTTTGGTTTAGATGATGACTGAAGACAAAATTAGATCAGTTTTGTCCTGTTTAGAAACCAGGGAATATTGCCTGGGGAAGGGGCTAAATTGATATGAGAACCAAAAGTGTGGAGCTCTAAAATTTTGCAGGCTGGTTCTAAAACACGTGTTAGAAAATTTGGGATGGAAGAGTTTTTCTTCTCTTAAAAACAGATTGAATTCCACCTGAACTTTCTGGTCAGATAAAAATAATAGACCCTGATAGATCTCCTCACTTCTTAGCAAAGATAAAATATGTAAACAATGCCAAGTTTCTTTCTCTTTGTCCTGTTTTTCTCTCATAAAGATGCAGGGAGGTCTTTTTTTTCCAAATAATTTATGGAAAAAAGTAAAACAGTCTTTATCTTGGAAAATCTGATGCATAAACAGCATCCTGGGTCAGCTTCTCACCACCAAGGGAGTTTGGGGAGTCAAGGAATCACAGAATGGGTTGGAAGAGACCTAAAGCTCATCCAGTGCCACCCCTGCCATGGACAGGGAATCCTTCACCTATCCCAGACTGCCCCAAGCCCTGTCCAAGCTGCCCTTGGACACTTCCAGGGATGGGGCTTTATTCCACAAGTCTCCCACGCAAAACAAGTGCTGTGAACTGGGGTCAGACAGAGAGGTTCGTGTTGGTCCGAGGCTGGAAATGGAAAAAGCTGCTTCTAATGACGGATAAAAGAACAAGACTAAATAAAAAATATCCCTGCTTTGGTTGGAAATGTTTTGTGTCTCTCACTTTTGATCCTAAATCGTTCGGCACTTTCATAAACTTTATCCTGTTATTTCCCTGAAATCCAATTATGTTCAACAATAGCCTTGAGCTGTGGCTTCCAGAAGCACCTGGGTCACGGGGATGTTGAAATCCCACTTTTAAAGAGCCCGGGGAGCTCCATTTGAAACTGGGAATGTTTCAGTGCATCCCCGTGGAAAGGAGAGGGAGTTTTTACACGGGATAGAGTGACAGGGAATGGCTTCAAACTGAAAGAGGGAAGGTTTGGATGGGATCTTGGGAAGGAATTGTTCCCTGGGAGGGTGGGCAGGCCCTGGCACAGGGTGCCCAGAGCAGCTGTGGCTGCCCCTGGATCCCTGGCAGTGCCCAAGGCCAGGCTGGACATTGGGGCTTGGAGCAGCCTGGGACAGTGGAAGGTGTCCCTGCCCATGGATGATCTTTAAGATCCCTTCCAACCCAAACCATTCCATGATTCTACGAAATTAAGTAAAGANTTCTTTCTCTTTGTCCTGTTTTTCTCTCATAAAGATGCAGGGAGGTCTTTTTTTTCCAAATAATTTATGGAAAAAAGTAAAACAGTCTTTATCTTGGAAAATCTGATGCATAAACAGCATCCTGGGTCAGCTTCTCACCACCAAGGGAGTTTGGGGAGTCAAGGAATCACAGAATGGGTTGGAAGAGACCTAAAGCTCATCCAGTGCCACCCCTGCCATGGACAGGGAATCCTTCACCTATCCCAGACTGCCCCAAGCCCTGTCCAAGCTGCCCTTGGACACTTCCAGGGATGGGGCTTTATTCCACAAGTCTCCCACGCAAAACAAGTGCTGTGAACTGGGGTCAGACAGAGAGGTTCGTGTTGGTCCGAGGCTGGAAATGGAAAAAGCTGCTTCTAATGACGGATAAAAGAACAAGACTAAATAAAAAATATCCCTGCTTTGGTTGGAAATGTTTTGTGTCTCTCACTTTTGATCCTAAATCGTTCGGCACTTTCATAAACTTTATCCTGTTATTTCCCTGAAATCCAATTATGTTCAACAATAGCCTTGAGCTGTGGCTTCCAGAAGCACCTGGGTCACGGGGATGTTGAAATCCCACTTTTAAAGAGCCCGGGGAGCTCCATTTGAAACTGGGAATGTTTCAGTGCATCCCCGTGGAAAGGAGAGGGAGTTTTTACACGGGATAGAGTGACAGGGAATGGCTTCAAACTGAAAGAGGGAAGGTTTGGATGGGATCTTGGGAAGGAATTGTTCCCTGGGAGGGTGGGCAGGCCCTGGCACAGGGTGCCCAGAGCAGCTGTGGCTGCCCCTGGATCCCTGGCAGTGCCCAAGGCCAGGCTGGACATTGGGG
Organism: Ifrita kowaldi; assembly: GCA_013398055.1. Taxonomy (NCBI): domain Eukaryota; kingdom Metazoa; phylum Chordata; class Aves; order Passeriformes; family Cinclosomatidae; genus Ifrita; species Ifrita kowaldi. Next base: position 13,530 of record VZRS01013256.1, on the reverse strand, counting down.
CTTGGAGCAGCCTGGGACAGTGGAAGGTGTCCCTGCCCATGGATGATCTTTAAGATCCCTTCCAACCCAAACCATTCCATGATTCTACGAAATTAAGTAAAGAAGATCCAGGCACTTGCCCTGGAAATCCTCTCCTTGCAGGATCACCACAAAAATGGGATGGGATGATGCAAAGATGAACCAAACTGCAGCCAGACCCCAAAATCCCTGACTCTGGCACTCTCACATGCTCTCAGGGTTTGGGACTCTCCCTTATTCTCAGGCTCCATCACCACTTTATCAGCAGCACTCTCATGCTTTAAATCAAGCCCAACCAAAGGACTGAAACAAGGAATCCTGGAAAAAAGGCATTGACAGCTTGAGGGAGGAGGGCGGGATTTGCTGCCTTTTTGTTTGCCAGGAGTGTGGGTTTGGGTCTGATGCCCAGGGCATTTCCCAGGTTTTTAAGGGAGTTCTGCTGTTTGCTGGTAGACACCACCAGGGATTAGCAGGGAAGGTCACAATTCCAGGGATCCAGGGGCAGCCACAGCTGCTCTGGGCACCCTGTGCCAGGGCCTGCCCACCCTCCCAGGGAACAATTCCTGCCCAATATCCCATCCAGCCCTGCCCTCTGGCACTGGGAAGCCATTCCCTGGCTCCTGGCCCTCCAGCCCTTGGGAATTGTCTCTCTCCAGGTTTCCTGCAGCTCCTTCAGGCCCTGCAAGGCCACACTGAGCTCACCCCAAAGCTTCTCCTGTCCAGGCTGAACAATCCCAGCTCTCGCAGCCTTTCCTCCCAGCAGAGCTGCTCCATCCCTCTGCTCATCCTGGTGCCTCCTCTGGCCTCTCTCCAGCAGCTCCACGTCCTCCCTGTGCTGGGATTCCAGGGTTGGAGGAGCTCTGCAGGTGGAATCACAGAATGAGGAATCAGGGAATGGTTTGGGTTGAAGGGACCTTAAAATCATCTGATTCCACACCCTGCCATGGGCAGGGACACCTTCCACGATCCCAGAGTGCTTCAAGCCCCAGTGTCCAACCTGGACATGGAGCTCCAGAGTGAAGCAGGACAGAGACAAAGAAATGAAGTGAAACTTCTCTCTTCATTCCAATTTTAAAGAACTTTCAGATCAGCTCTTAAATGAGTGGAACCGGACTTTTCTTTCATTCCAAGCCATGCAAGTAGGAAACAAACCAATGAAGGTTGGAATTTCCATCAAAATCAGAGAGGGAAGAGCAAATCCTCACATCTGGATCATCCAGTGCCATAAATCCAGGTTGCTCTGCTGCCTGTGGCAGCTTTCCTCAGCCAAGGATCACCTTCACAAGGATGGTTTCATTATTTAGAAGAGATTAAATGCTTTTCACAATTAAGATACAAGAAAAAATAAAATCACGGAGAGTGGAATAAAAAGCGGGAATACCTTGCAGGTTTGTTGGGAAATCCTCCAGCCTCTCTCCCCTCTGCAAAGGGAAGCAAATGAAGTGTTTAACACAGGGATCCCATTTCCGGATCTGACAGGAGGAGACGGATTGGGAACAGACACAAATGAAAAGCCTCGTGCCAAAATCTGAATGCTCTTAAGGAAGACGAAGTGTCCTGGGCAGCTCCCGGGATTGCCAAAGGAAATGAGGGAAGGAATTAGCGAAGCTGGAATGGATTTGTTCCAATTGCCCCCGTGACAGGTTGGGCTCCGGAGCACAGGGAAGCAGCACCACAATGCCCAGAATGATTTCATCCCTGTTTTTTATGATCCAGGGGTCATGGGATACAGCAGGTAGCCAGAATCCAGTTGGCTCCGAGTGATTTCCTGGGGAAGGAGTTTTGTGGGATTTTATGAAGTCATGAGCTCATATTTGCAAGGACTCATCTCACTGGAGATGGCCCAGATGAGTTGGGATGAGGGGCACTGTTGCTTCCCAGCTCTTTGGAAATTCTGGAAGACGTTGCTAAACCTGTCTGGGAAATGCTTTTCCCGTCTTGCAAAACTTCTTGGGATTTTCAGCTCTTTTCCTGCCCTGATTCAAAATTTTAAACAAAGCTTTGCAACATTTTGTTCTGATTAAGGTAAAAAAAATATTAAAAAAATAAAGAGGGAAATAAAGAAGGGAAAAAATTCACCTACTTGGATCTGCTCAGGTCAGAGAAACTCTCAATTTTTGGGGCAGAATTTGCACGCAGGTGATGGTCTCACCTTGTCCTTCAGTTTTTTCTGCTTTCCCAGGGTTTTCCAAGAAATTCTGCTGCTGCTCTCCTTTGCCACAAGTTTCATTTTTCTCTTCCAAATGAATATTCTTTGAAGAAAAGTCATACAAATAAATTGTCAGGGCTGTTATAAATGAGAATTTTACCGAACAGGTGAAGTCCTACAAGAGATGGAGCTCACAGAGGAGCTGCAGAGAAGGATTAGCCGGTGTTTATGAAGTATTTTGAAAAGAACTTAATATTCCACAATCCAGATCCTGTGCCTTCAAAAAATGAGGACTTCCTGATCCTTAGGAATTGTCCTGCAGCCTTGGAGATCCCATTTTTTCCACCTGGTGTTAAGTCAGTGATTTCAACACCGTTCCATCAGGCAGGAACTTTTTTCCTGGTGGCTTCCAGCACTTCATTTCCCCGTCTCTGCCTGATAAAATCATTAAGTTGAGGAGGATTGGGTGTGAAATAAAGTAGGAAATTATAATGTGACATCGTGCAGGGAGTCTATGGGACAGGCTGACTCCAAGCCAAACATTCCTAATGATTCCTCAAGAACTTGCTGTTGGAATTGCTTCTAAATCATATTTTAAGCCTGGTGCTTGTTACTATCAGCCAGTGACTTTAATTAGGAGATTAAATCTCCTTTTGTAAGAATGTCAGGCACTAACCCAGCCACATCCCCTGACATATTTCACATTTATTTGGACTTAAAACAGCTTTACACCTCATTTCCCCAGTTCCTGGAACCTGTGCCTTCTTCCCATTGCCGGCATGGCAAAGAGTAGCCACGGAAAACCAGGAATTAAACCTGAATTATCAGTCAGAGCCTTGAAATAAAACTCAGAAGGGGAGCACAGAGCACTCACAGGATCCCTGTGTTTTCTTGAGCAAGCTGGTTTGGGAGGGAACTTTATTAGTGCAGAACGATCAAAAAAAGCTGATTTTCAAATAAATCCTGACAAGCTGGGCTTCATGAGGAACCTCAGCAAAGCTGGGTTTGGATTCAGCTGGACAACATAAACAGAAGAAATTCAGGGCACCTTTCAGCTGAGAATGAGGATTGCAAGGAGGGAAAGCCAAGGATCACACCTTAATCAACCTGGTCTGGTGGAAGGTCTGTTTTTAAGGACATGTCAAGAGTCCTGTACATGCGATAAATGGGAATATTATCATGGAATGGGTTGGGTTGGAAGGGACCTTACAGATCCCTGCCATGGGCAGGGACACTTCCACTGTCCCAGGCTGCTCCAAGCCCCAGTGTCCAACCTGGCCTTGGGCACTGCCAGGGATCCAGGGGCAGCCACAGCTGCTCTGGGCACCCTGTGCCAGGGCCTGCCCACCCTCACAGGGAACAATTCCTGCCCAATATCCCATTTAACCCTTCCTTCCTTCATCTTAAGGCCTTTCCCCCTTTTTCTGTCACTCCATGCCCTTGGGAAAAGTCCCTCTCCAAGCTTTTTTGTAATTCCCTTTTATTTACTTCTCATTTGCTATTTCTTTCCTGTCAGTTTTTCCTAAACTTTGTGGTGACAAAGGCAAACTTGCCTTTTGTGCCCTGCAACAGATCCCAAGATCCCAGGATTTAGGCTGGAAAAGCCCTCCCAGCCCATCCAGTCCCAGCTGTGCCCGATGCCCACCTTGTCCCCAGCCCAGAGCACTGAGTGCCACCTCCAGGCCTTCCTGGGACACCTCCAGGGATGGGGACTCCAAACCTCCCTGGGCAGCTCTTTCCAAGGCCTGGTCACCCTTTCCATGAGGAAATTCCTTCTGATTCTGGAATTCCGTGTGTGTGTTTTTCCTGGGCAGAAAAGACTCCAAACAGCATCACTGCACCACCTGGGAACTCCCCTCGTTTGTGTATGAGAACATAAATCAAGGAGATGAAAATGAAGAGGAGGGGACAGGGGGTGTCTAATGAACACTAAAACACCTTCTATTTATGGGAAGCCCCCTCAGGTCCCCTTTAGCATCCCAGAGAATTGAGAGGGATGGAGACTCGGCCCCAAAAGAGACCTTTAAGTGCTTTCCTCCCTCGTGAGCATCGGAGAGAGTTAAAGAGGAGAGCAGCAGCAGCAGCCTCAGAGGAGCAAAGGATAAAGTGCTGCTTTCCCTGGAGCTGAGAAGCTGCAAGGAGGAAAGGAGAGAGAAGAAGAAACATCTGGAAGCAAGGAAAAGTCCCACATTCCTGGTTTTCTTGTACAGCACGTGCAAGAGATGCATTTCTTGAACCAAATCTCTCTGCTGTGTATTGTGAATGTTTACCACTGTGTTTAAGCTCAATATCAAGGGGACAACTTCACTTAAAAAAAGACACAATTTATAGGAATAGGTTGTGAAAAACTGGGATTTGGCATTGGAATGCTGGGAATTGCTTTTAACTTCAGTTATGATCAAAACAGCCATAAAAATGAAGAAGTAACTTGAACAAGAATAGAGCAACACAGCAGAGAGTGTTCTCCCTCTCAACACTTCCAGCTCCTGACAATATTCCATAAAAAGAGTGGAGAAAAACCAAACTTTTCCACAGGCCAAAATGAAGATTTTAAGTCTGAAAATATGGACTCATTGACCGACTTTGCCTCATGAGTGGAGAGAGCTTAGCCCAGTTTTCTGCCCTGTCCCAAGGGAAAGGAGGAGAGGAAATGGCCTCAAATTGCACCAGGGGAGGCTCAGGTTGGAGACTGGGAAAGAAAATTTCCCTGGAAGAGCGGTGAGGCCTTGGAATGAGGTGCCCAGGGAGTGGTGGAGTCACTGTCTCTGGGAGTGTTCAGGAGGAGTCTGGATGTGGCCCTTGGGGACAGGGTTTGGGGTGATGCTGGTGCTGCTGGGGTGGCACTGGGTGATCCTGAAGGGCTTTTCCAACCTTGATGATCCTGGGGTTTCACGTGGAACACTCAGAATTACAGCAGCTTTGCTTGCAGAGTGTGTGAAAAGGGAAAAACAGCCCCAAAGTCACAAAACAAATTCCCATCATTTGTTCCATTCCTCTTCTCCCACTGAAGGAAAAAAGAAAAGCACAAGAAAAGAGGCATCACGAAAATGAAAAGTCCTCAAAATACAAAAAGCTCCTGCCTGCTAACAAATAATCATTAGCAAATTTTACACAATTCCTGATTAGGTTGCCCAGAGAAGCTGTGGCTGCCCCATCCCTGGAAGTGTCCAAGGCTGGGTCGGACAGGGCTTGGAGCCACCTGGGATAGGGGAAGGTGTCCCTGCTTTAAAGAGAGACCTTAAAAACCATGTTGTTCCACCCTCCTGCCGTGGGCAGGGGCACCTCAAACATTAAAGAATTTGAAGGTGGCTTTGGTGTAACTGCCAAGGGATAAAACTGACATTTTCCCAAGGGTCTTACAGCTCCTTGGAATCCAAATTCCTTGGGATTGTGCGGATTGCTGGTGCTGGAAGAAAAGGAAAAGGAATTTCTTCTGTGTAGTTCTGCTCCTGTAAGGAGAGCAGGCGAACTGCCTCCACCTCTGAGCACCAAATGGATGAGCCACCACCATAAATTCCCTAAATCACTGCTCCAGGTCCTTCCCAGACAGGAGCTGTGCTCCCAAACCTCTCATCACTTCTCCCTGGGCAGTTCTCTATTTTTGGGAGGGTTTCAGGGGATGTTTCTCTTACTTGGATTGAAAACCTCTCCCTATTCACCTTCAAGCCATGTGCCCACCTGGACCTTCCCAGACCAGGACAGAGGTTTTTCCCCTCTCGGATGCCCCTCTTGGGCACCCATCAATTCCCAGCACAGCCCCAAGGAATGCCAGGGCTCAGTGCCAGCCCCGTGCCAGGGGGAGCAGGATTTGTGCCCTCCCTCCTCAGACACTCCAAGCCCTGGAAATGGCTGCAGTGCTCTTTAATTGGCATCATTACCTCAGATAATGTTTTCTAATTAGATCATTGATTTCCACCCACCCTCCCCCTTGTTCTTTTTAATGGATTCCCCTTCCAGTTCTCCATGAGGAGTGAGGATGGATCTCCAGGGAAACTCTTCCAGCACACAGGTGTTTCACTCTGTGTTGGCTTCCTAATTAGCCAGGAGCAAAATTGTTTGAGGGATGGCAGAGAGAACAAGAGCTGGCGTGTTCCACTAACATGGAACATTAATTCCTGCTCCAGAATAGCACGCAGAATAATTCCCAGACCTTTTTTTTTTTTGCCCTGCTTCACAACTTGGAGGAGCTGCCTGAAGAGATAAGAAAGAGATCTCATATCCTGCCAAAATTCTGGCAATTTAAAAAAAAATCCTTGATTTTTGGAAACACCCAAGAGCCTTCAAACCAAACTCAGGCTGAGTGTCCCACAGCCAGGGCAGCGTCACGGATCAGCAGGATCTGCTGGAAAGCAAATCCGAGCTGATCCTCCCTCACCTCCACACCAAGCACAGGTTGTGGCTGCCCCATCCCTGGAAGGATCCAAGGTCAGGTTGGACAAGGCTTGGAGCAACCTGGGATAGTGGAAGGTGTCCCAGGGTCTGGAATGAGATGAGCTTTAAGGTCCCTTCCAACCCAAGCCATTCCATGATTCCATGAAGCTTCTCACATTCCCACAGACTCGATTTCTCCACAAGTAATTCCCTGTCCATGTGTGAGGATCGAGCCCTGCACGTGTCCAAATGGTCAAAGTCAGCGGCTGTGCAGCTCTTGTGGGAACCCCTTTGGATAACCAGCATTAGAAACGGCTTTTCCAAGTGGGGTTGGAAACCTCACATCCCTCTGGAGCTGGGAAATGCTGTATCCACCTTCTAAATCCTTGTGTTTTGTGGGAGAAGAACAATCCATTGGATGGATTTTAAAGTGCATTTACAGCTGGTGACAGAGGCACCCTGTCCTGTCCTTCTGCCCTCTCCCTCAGCTTATCCCAGAATTACCAAGGTTGGAAAAGACCTCCAAGTTCATCCAGTCCCACCATCATCACCCCAAACCACATCCCACAATACCTATTCCAAATCGCTAATGTTACTTTTCTCCCAGTTACAGACAGACAAAAAACACTCGGCTTTGCTGGGAATTCATAAACAAATCTCGTGGCTTCCTGCGTCAGTAAGAGAGAAAATTTGATTATAATTTTACTAATCCTCATTAAAGAGCTTTTAATGGATAATAAGGCAAATTCCACTCTCCTACATGGGTGAGGTGTCACAGATCTCTCTTGCAAACTTGGAATTCCAGCAGCTCCATCCTTGGGAATCCCATTAGCACCTCAGGAGTCAATGATGGCTCTGTCTGGAATAAACACCGAGTGGGAAAAGGTCCCTGCCCCGAGGGATTTACAGCCAGACCCACATGGAGCAGGGAATGCCAACACGGGATTAGGGATAAAGTAACCAAGGGCATGGGATATTAAATGGTCTCTATTGAGCTGAGCTACACTTCAAACCAACTTGTGTTTTTAAGCTTTATGTTGTATTTTGCAACGTGATTTTGTAGGGGTTGGGTACCCCAAAGCACATTCCATATCGTAAATGATGTCTATAAATCCTTCCAGACATTTTTCCATCCTTATATCCCAGTTGTGATGCAGTGACAGGACATGAAGTGCCCCATCAGCCCCAAACCCTGGTCAGATCAGGGCATTTCCCTGAGGATGTGGCAGTGAGGAATCCCAGTGGTTCCAGTGTGTGTGCTGTGCTCCCAACAGACTCCACTGCATGAAATTTAGGACAAACATTCTCAGATTCCTCAGCTGCAAACTGCTGGGTTTAGGGACTTTCTCAGGTTCAGCAGCTTCTCCATCACTGAGAAGTCAATTTTATCAATTTTGCCTTGGTGCTCTGGCAAGAGGATTTCCTGAAGTCAGGGGGATCAGCATCAGGACTTGAACCCTTGCTCTACCACCCCAAGGAAAACCCCAAGGAAATGAGGGCTCTGTGAGAGCCTAATCAGGCTCCAGGACAGGTCACAGAATCATCGGAGTGGGCAGAGCCCTTCAGGATCATCCAGTGCCACCCCAGCATCACCCCAAACCCTGTCCCCAAGGGCCACATCCAGACTCCTCCTGAACACTCCCAGAGACAGTGACTCCACCACTCCCTGGGCACCTCATTCCAAGGCCTCACCACTCTGGGAGGGAATTTTCTTTCCCAGTCTCCCACCTGAGCCTCCCCTGGTGCAATTTGAGGCCATTTCCTCTCCTCTTTTCCCTTGGGACACAGCAGCAGAGCCCGACCCCCCCTCACTGCCCCTCCTGTCAGGGAGTTGTAGAGAGAAGTTGGAAGAGCAGCTTGGACCCAGAAACATCCAGGAAGAGACCCTGGGGCACCTGAAAGAGCCCCAGATGTGTGGGCAGAGCATCCCTGCCTCCATCCTTACACACCTGTGATGCATCTCATGAGCAAAGACTTGGCTCCCAGTGGGAATAATTCCAGCTCCAAATACTCCCTGAGCAGCCTGGGATAGTGGAAGGTGTCCCTGCCCATGGCAGGGGGTTGGAATGAGATGATCTTTAAAGCTCCTTCCCACCTCAAATCATTCTGGGATTCCACGAATGTTCATGAAACCCCAAAAAAAATCTTAGAAGGAAACTTTTTAAATCATTTAAAAACATTGTATATATTAAAAAATAAACTTTAAAATTTATTAAAAATTATTTTCCAGGTGTTTGATCCATGCAAGGAGCAGGGAGAAAATAATTTGTATCCTGCAGCCAAATGCTCCCTACAGCGAGGAAATGAATCCCAGCTCTGTCTTCTTTTTTCTTGTGTCCTGAGCCATGATGGAGGCACTGAAGCCATCATGGAAATGAGGAATTTCCATGTGGAAAATCAAAGCCATGCCGATATCTCAAGGAATTTTGGCCCCAAGCTGCCAGGAAAACAGGAGCTGGGAGGGTTTGAGGAACATCCTGGTGGGGTTGGTAATCTACAAACCCTGTCACTGCTGGTAATGTAAAATTTGGGCTATTTTGGAGAAGCAAATTGGCTTCTTCTTCACCAAGATTGGGTTGCTGAGGAAGTTGTCATCTTCTGGTGGTAAATAACAAGTTATTAGTGGGTTTTAAAGCCATCATTCAATAAAATTCAGGATATATCACTACAATTCCTCATGGACACATGGAGTTAACTCCAATGAACACCTGTGATTATACCATGGTGATAGAAAAACTGAGAATTTGGGTGATAAACCTACAGGCAAGGCACATAAGGGTAAAAATCCAAATAAATCATTGCTATATTCCCTGTTTTTACAGCCCAGCCTTGAAGAGATCCATAGTCCTGACATTCCAAGTTTCCTGAGGTGTCACTGAGGGAGCTGGGAAAGGGGCTCAGCCTGGAGAAGAGGAGGCTCAGGGGGGACCTCATTGCTCCCCACAACTCCCTGACAGGGAAACAGCCTGGAAACATCATCTTTGGGACTGACCATGCTTAGTGTGGTGTAGGTGGTGTTTCTTGAAGCTAATTTTACTACAAAAATCAAATGTCACCACTGATGTCACAGGCAGATTGAGAGCTTTGGACAGTTTGTTAAAGAGTTGGGTCAGGAAGGGCAGAAATCACCCCCTTGGCTTTCTAAACTCCTTCTCAAAGAAGAATCTGGGTGCACCTGGACCCATCTTAGCCCCAGACTTAATCCACAGTTTATATCTAAACAATTATCTAGGTAGAATTAAACCTTTATACAACTTTGTCCCTCAGGATTGAGAATGGTAACTCGAATATATTCATACAAAAATAATTTATTATAACAAGGATCAGACTAAAAACCTTAATCAGAATTATTTAGTACACAGTAGTAGCTATAACTACTAACAGTGCACTATATCGAAGCAATTATAGTAAATTAATATAACGATTAATTAAATTAACAGACCAATTATTGTGTAGAGACTGATGTCACTCACCCAGACCAAGGAAAGGGGGCTAAACTCTTGTGTTCATTCTCAAGGGAATTCCCCACTCCAGGGAGGAATCCCCAAGAAAGGGAATGTTCAAAGACTCTCCCATTAAAAAGCGGGACTGGGTTTTTATGGGACAATGCCTCAGACAGCTGTCCCAGGCCGCCGTGTCAGCTCAGCAGCCTTAGATAAGTTATCAGTACTTTCCCTTGTTAGTTGCTTTATCAGGTCCGTTATCAGCTCTGCCACATCTCCGCCTCGTTAGCAGGGTGATTAACTCCGGGATTGATGAGCCAGGCTGCTTTCGGCGTTATTCAGCCCCAAAACGATGCCCCCTCCTCCCTTCGCCGCTGACAGCTTTGCTTTTAGGCGTTGTTTGAGCCGGCTTTTCCCACTTCAGGCACAGCATCCCTATCCCGGTTTTAGGGAGGCAGGAGAGGCACAGAAGGGAACAGCTCCTTTCTTTTTCCAACCTTGGCAATGCAATTGTAAGGGATTCAATGCCTGAACTCCAAACCGACGGAGCCTTGGCTCCCTCCTCAGGATGCTGGATTCACCCCAACTTCGAAGGAGCAAGGAATATTCCTTGATTGCAGAGGGTGCTCGGGAGGAATTTGGGCTTTGCCAACAACTCTCTGTCTCCCACCTCTCCTCTCCCCTTGTCCCAAACGAATTGTGGAAGTGTTTGATGGGGTTTGGAGCAGCCTGGGACAGTGGAAGGTGTCCCTGCCCATGGCAGGGGATGGAACTGGAGGAGCTTTAAGGTCCCTTCCAACCCAAACCATTCCATGATTCCCTGATTTGATGATTCACAGCATCCCTCACGTGGAGCTGCACGTGAGCTCAGGTCCTTGCTCCCTGTCATGCCTGAAATCCCTCCGACATCCCCAAACATTCCCTTTGCTCTTTCCTGGAAAAACACTTGATTTACTCTTTATGGAGGCAACATTTCCCTTCTCCTTTTCCAAGGGTTTGCTGTCTGCGTATTTATTGTTTTCCTCGGTGATCTGGGATACTCTACAACCTGACCTAACTGTAACCTCGGTTTCCTGTTGCAGATAAAATACTGTTAAATGCCTGACAAAGAAAAAAAAACCCACAACACCCCCCACGAAAAACCCCAACAAACCAACCAGCTGCTGTTTTTCACTGGGGTAAAGAGAGTAAACAGCTCGTGCTGGAACTCTGAGAGGGTTTTGAAGACAAATGTTCTGTCACACGTTTTGTGCGCAGTCATTTTTTAATGAGGAAAAAACAGAGGATGTTTCTGAGCCACCCAGGCCAAGATAAACACAGGGAGAGGAGTTGTTTTAAGGGGGTAGGACTGGAAAGCTCTGCACTGAAGACTGGGAGCAGGTTCAGGGCACAGCCATGGGTGCTGCAGGAAGGGCATTCATAGAATCCCTGAATCCCAGAACGGTTTGGGTTGGAAGGGAGCTTAAAAATCATCCAGTGCCACCCCTGCCATGGGCAGGGACACCTTCCACTGTCCCAGGCTGCTCCAACCTGGCCTTGGACACTTCCAGGGATGGGGAGTCCACAATTTCTCTGGGCAATATTCCAGACTTTCCCTGATTTTTCCTGGTTTAAGATGGTATTTTCCACTCCTAATCCCATAAGGTTTCCTCTAAATATTTGCCAACACATTTATATATAACTGTACACACACAACCCCATTCAAGCCTTTCCAAGGAGGACGTCAGGAAAAACTTTCCTCTCCTTCCATCATAAAAAACAACATCGGTTGTTTTCTGGTTTTTTCCCTTTAAAAGCTCCATTTATTTTAAGACAGCCACAGCAGCACAGCTCTGGGGGAAACATAGTGAGAGTGACCACAAGATTTGGACTCAAAGCCAAACTTCTCCCAAGGGGAAGCACGAAAAAGCCAAACTTCCATGTTGGCTAATTAGGCAGACAAACCTCAGGCATGAAACTGGAGGTGGAGTTCATGGCCAGTGTTTTGGTGCAGGATTCCATGTTTATCTAATTGCTGTCGATGTGAATTTTCCTCCTTTTTTTCTCTGCTTTTGGGTGCTGGTGGGGAAGTAGAGCTGTCACAGGTGCAGGGAATTGTTGCTATTCCTCATCCAAAACCTTCAAAGTTAGGCTGGACAGAGCTTGGATTAACCTGGGATAGTGGAAAGTGTCCAGCTGGAACTGGATGATCTTTAAGGTCCCTTCCAACCCAAAACTTCTATGATTCTATGGAAAATCTAACTGAAAATATGATAAAATGTGTGTCAGACTATTTGCTTTTTGACGTACTGCTCCAGAGCCAACCGAGAGTTCAATAATTTCCAAGAGAGTGTTAAGAAGCAGCAGCAGGATGGGGCTGAGAGTGGAAAACTGAAGGCAAGACAACAGCTAAATGTGTGGTTTGAGTGAGTTCAGTGTTAATTTAGGATATTGTGGTCATTTCAGACAAAGAGAGGGAAAGAAAAGGGTGGGGAGTGCTGCAGAAATGATTCTACTAAAAGCTAATTTCTATATTAGCACCAGAGAATGGATTTGATTCAGCCACACCTCTCCCATTTGGAAAGGAAAAGTGCATTTTCCATTTTGAAACAAGTGCTGATTTCTTGAAGTCTCAAATGTCAGGGGCAAAAGCATCTTTAATTTCCAAAGAAATGCATCTGAATTGATTATTTCATCTGCTCTTCTCAATCTGTGGAGGACCAAGTACAAAATCAAGCGATTCCTGATCGAATCTGAAAGATTCCCTACAGCTCTTCCCAAAGTGCTCCATGAGGGTGAGTTTGTAGTGGAGTTCATGTCTCATTTTCCATGGAACACAGGCTGGGAACTCCAAGTCAGTTCTTCCCAAGTTACAGAGAAACAAAAGGGAAAACTCTCTGATTTTGAACTGCCACCATAAAATCTTCTGAGGCTGAAACGTGGAAAGATCCATCAGGTTATCAAATAAAATAGGGATCTTTCTGATTCAGATTTGGCTGCAAACACAGAGGTGCTGCTCTAATTACTTGTGAATGTGGCCTTTTTAAAAGTTCTGTTTTCATTAAAAGAGGATACTTTTTGAAATTTTGGCATCCTGCAAAACAACCTGTATGCTAAGAATGCTCTGACATTGATAAAAATCGTGTTAAGTACTCAAAAATCATGGGCAATAACCATCATGCTTTAACAGGATAGTTCGAGGAAGGAGCACAACCCAGAGCAGAATTCCCTTTTAAAGCTTCAGAGGTGCTTTTCTGCTGGACAAAGAGATAAATGGAACCCACTAGACCTGCAAATCAATTTTTGTATCGTTACAGACAAGTGCAAATGAGTCTTTTGCACTCTTGACCCCAGACAGGCTGACATTGGTAAAGGCAGGTCACTCCCTGCTTCCTTTATGGCTGAACACTGATAACCCCCCGGAATTATCTCCGCCTGCAACCTGGAGGTTGCGGTAAGGAGGGAATGAGAAACACGAGGCTTTCCCGTGCTCTCCTCGTTCCCCAGCCGGGACAAAGCCGGGGGAGCCGAGTTCAGCGCCGGTATCTGCCCTGGGGCAGCCGTGTGGCG
>VZRS01013255.1:11440-38237 GCA_013398055.1 Ifrita kowaldi | reverse complement strand
CGCCAGTCCGCCGGCGCGGCAGGGGGCGCTGCCGCCCGCACAACGAGCGGCCGGGGCGGAGCGGCCCCGTCCCGGCCCCATCCCGGCGCCTTCCGGGGTATCCCGGTGTGATCCTGGGGTATCCCGGGGTATCCCGGTCTGTCCTGCTGTGATCCTGGGGTATCGCGGCCCGGCCCGGTGTGATCCCGGGGTATCCCGCTCTCTCCCCGTGTGATCTCCAGGTATCCCGACCCCGTCCTGGTGTGATCCCGCTGTGATCCCGGGGTATCCCGGCCCCGTCCCGGTGTGCTCCCTGTGGAATCCCGGGGTATCGCGGCCTCGCCGCCATGGGGAAGAAGGGGAAGCGCGATAAGAAGGGGAAAGGCGCCGAGAAGACGGCGGCGAAGATGGAGAAGAAGGTGTCCCGCAGAGCCAAGAAGGAGGAGGTGACGGGCGCGACTGAGGGCGCGGGGCCGCTGCGGGTGCGGGGGGAAGGTTGAGAACAGGGTTGGCAGCAGAGGAGCGAATCCAAACGGAACCTGGGCTTTTCCAGGGAAAGTGTGGATAAGGGTAGGAATTCCTGAGTTGGAGGGGATCCACATGGATCATCCGGTCCAACTGCCGGCCCTGCGCAGACGCCGCAGCAATCCACCATGTGCCTGAGAGCGTTGTCCAAACCTCCTAGCACTTGGACTTCCAGGGATGCCCCATCCCTGGCAGTGTTCCAGGCCAGGGTGGACGGGGCTTGGAGCAGTCTGGGGTAGTGGAAGGTGTCCCTGCCCGTGGCGGGGGGTGGAATAGGATGAGCTTTAAAGTCCCCGATGCTCTGATTCTAAGCAGAGTCAGGTACTTGGTTAAATCGCATGGGATCCATCGTGTGTGACAGGAGGTGTAAAAGAAGGACAGGAAAACACAGTTTAAGGATCCTTTTTGCTTTCCATCCCCTTCATCCTTTTCTTCTGGTCTTAAAAACAAACAAAAAAATTTGTTTCTCGCACTCCTAGAGGGGCTGCTTGTATTTAAGCCTCAAAACAGCGGCTTTTCCCTGTTCAAAACGTGGTGTTACTGGCCTAATTCAAAGCTTAAAGACATGGAGGGTCTCCCTATTGATGTGTCCTGGCTGCAGGGAGAGCTGATTCCATCTGCAGAGGCAAAATTCCCCCACTTTGGGAATCTCTGCTTGGCCCACACCTTCAGAAAGGTGATCTGAAGGGAGGAGATGAGCAGTGGGGTTGTAGGAGAGACCCTGGCTCAGAACCTCTCTCCTTGGTCTGTCAGCAGTTTTGGGGGGCAGATTTTGGCTTTAATTGAGTGAAGTTGAAAGGGAGTAAAGAAACACGAGGTTTCTCTGGATGTAAAAGAGTTTCTAGTTGTAATTGAGCAGGTTTTTGGGGTTTTTTTTTAAAGAAAGGGAAATTGTGGGATTGAGTGCTGGTTTCATGTGTGCTTCTGTGCATGTCAAGCAGCTCATGTCTGGCTTTTTATTTCCAGGAGGATCTTGAAGCCCTGATAGCAGAATTCCAGAGTTTGGATGCTAAAAAGACCCAAGTAATTGAGTCATCCTGCCCACCCCCCTCACCCAGGTAAGAGCTTGTGTGAGGCTTTGGCTGCCACTTGCAGAGCAGCTGGGGGGTGCTTTTAATGGCATTTATTTATGTAAAGTTATTTCCCAAGAGTGGAAGGTACAGCTGGTATCTGGAGTTAGAAAATACCTGATATCTGCAGTTACGAAACACTTGGAATACTGAATTCCTGGTTTAAAAAGGAACCAAAAATTTTTGGTGCCAAAATCCACTTTTTAAGCATCCCATCAGCACAAAAAAGGCAAAGCAGAGTCAGATCTCAGGGCTTTGAGGGAAAATAAAAGCGAAGAGGAAGTTTTGGATTTGGACTAGAGGGCTGAAGGGAATTCAGAGACAAAAGGATGTGTCATGAGGTAAAAACCACTTTATTAAAGTGGGGTTCACTTACTTGGGGTATTCAGGAGAGCAGTGACCAGCAGCAAGTGCAGAATAATGACACAGACAGATGGAGAGGAGACAGCCCAGAGTTCTGTGCCCTCATAAAAGTCATTTTTGTTCCTGCCACCCCAGCATTAAAATTCAGGAGCTCACGTCAGAGCAGGAGTTAAATCACAGAGTAACGTGTGCTCCTGAAATAGGAGAGGCTCTCAGACAGTGCCCAATTCATCTTGCTGGAAGTTTTGGAAGAAATTCATTTCTTTGGAGAAGTTTTTAGCCCTGGGGTGAACATCACAGGAGGGTAATTTGGCAGATGATGGAGAGACCTTTGTGGCTGGAGGGCAGAGGTGCTGGTGCCTGAGTTAAAGGCTCCAAGCTTCAGGGTTTTAAGGACTTTCAGATCTGGTTTTTCCATCCTCTTTTTTCATTCAGGCTGAACTGCTCCCTCTGTGCTCACCCCGAGAGAGATGAGCTGATCCTTTTTGGAGGTGAATATTTCAATGGCCAAAAAGTAATGTATACTTCATTTTCTTCTTCTTTATCTCCCCCCTCCCTCCTTTTCCTGTAATTTGCACGGGTCTCATTTGAAGGGAAATTCAAGGCAGAGTCATAAAATATGTATTTGTCCCTGAATGAGAGCAAAATAGCCTTTTAATTCTGCCATGGCTCTGTCTCATGGCTGAGCAGTTGGCAGGAAGGAGACACGCTGGAACCCATTAAGGAGTCAGAGTGATTGTCTCAGCATCAATATTTCAGGGCTTCATAATTTCTCCAGACTTAATTGTAGCCATATCTGCCCCTCATTTGGGATAACTAGAGAAGAATCTCTTCCACTTCTCAAAACAAGATACTTCTGCACCTCTGCTGCTGGCAAGGCACTGCCTGCCTTGGAGATGGGAGCAGCAGCAAATTATTGCACTCAGGAATGCTCTTGCTCCTGAATTGCTGCAGGTTGCAAGTGGTTGTTGTGCTCCTGGAGACAAACTGCCCTGGAAAATCCAGCCTGGCAGTGATATTTGGCCACCTCAGGGTTACCCAGTGTGATGAGCTGAACTAATTCAGCCTTTTTTACCACCTGGAGTTGGTCTTTGCTCTGGAGTTGAGCAGCTTTAACCTTAACATCTGTGTTGAGCTCCAGCTTTTTAAATCCTCGTATCTCAAGCTGTCACCAAGGGTTTGGGAAAGAACATTCCCAGCCCAGTGGAACAGTTGCTGTCTCCCAATGCAGGGCAGGAGTTCCTTGTCCTCCTTCCCTGCCCGCTGAGGAGGTTGTGCTTTGCAACCTTCACCCAAATTCCACCATGCAGAGCTGAGCTGAGCTGCTGTTTGCTGTCCCTGTCCCACAGACCTACCTGTACAATGAGCTGTACATTTACCACATCAGGAAGAACAGCTGGGCCAAACTGGAGATCCCCAACCCACCCCCGAGGCGTTGTGCTCACCAGGTAAAGCTCTGGCTGCCAGAGCAGCAGCTGGAATTGTTTTAAAGCTTATTTGGGAGGAGGGTTTTAATTTTTTCACCTCCTGAGGGTTTCTTGCCTCTCTTTGTTCTCCTTGTAATGGGCTGCCAGTGGTGTCACTTCAGCTCTTCTGCTGAGGGGCCTGGCCAAGGCTGTTTGAGGTGCTCTGATCCCTGGGTGTGCTCTGGAAGTGTTCAGTGTGGAATGAAGATTTGGGGTTGTATCTGTTGGTTTGGCAGGACTCAAGCAGAGCTAGGGGGGAGATTCTTCTTTAGAAATGAATTCTCTTTGCTGTATTGTACAAGGACCAGCTCAAATCCATATTCCCAGGGGGCCCTGGACTTTCAAACTAGAATTTGACCAAAGTGCATTATTCCCTTCATGGCCACAGCCCTCCATCCATGAGCATCCCAGACACTGCCACTGCTGCCAGCAGGGAGCACTTGGGCTCTTCTCCACCTGTCTGGAAATCCAGGTCCCTGGCTGCTTGTGAGGATGAAGGATTTGGGTTTGTTTACTTTATGTGAACACCTGCACAGTAGAAACTGGACCAAAGACTTGTATTTCTTGCAGGTCTTTGGCCCTCACCAGCTGATAAACTTTCTTACCTGCTGCAGCCAGTGGGTGACTGGTACCTTCCCAAAGCTGCCATACAGGATGTGAGTGTCCTTTTCCTCCCCATCCCAAAGCTCTCCAGAGCTCCCTGGTAAGATCCAACACCCCAGTTAGGTTCATATCCCCTTGTTATGTTACTAAGTGCCAGTCTTGCTCCGAGCTGTGTATCCTTGAACTGAAAGATTCTGGCTTGATTTTTGGGCTGCTTTGTGTTGTTTAGACTAGAACTTGATTTCAGAGGCCACATTCCGGTAGCCAGCAGGTGGCTGTCGAGCAGCTCCATCCAAAGGGAGCAGATCAGGAGCTGCAGCTGGATTACAACAACAATAAACTGAGGAGTTCTGCTTCAGCAGTGTTTCCTGTCTGATAATTCATTATGGTTTCACAGGGGACAGCCTCATGAGCTGACTGGTTTGTCTTCCTTGGGGCTTTATATTTAATGCATAGCTCAGAGTTAAACAGAGCTGTGTCTGGGGGTGCCAGGTGCATGTTTTTAGTTTTATTTGTCATCCCTGGTCTCTGACACACAATCCACTGTTGGAGTTGAGGTGAGAGGAGCTCAGGGCAGGTGGTGGCAGTTGTTCAAGGAAAAGGTTTGGATTTGTCACGAATTTCAAGCCAGCTCTTGGAAAGGTCACCCACAAGTATGAGCAGGCTGTTGCATAAACCTTCCCCTTAAGCTTTTAAGCACTGGATGCCCGTGGAATTCAGGCACATATCTCCTTTGTTTAGGTAACTTCATGTTCCCACAAATCCTGCCTGAAAGCACACCCTGGATTTTCTTATTTGATCATTTCGTGTTTGGGCTGGATTATGGGAGGGCATGGTCCTGTGTGGGGCTAAAAATCTTTTTTTTTGCTGGGAGAGACGGGCAGGGAATGAAGCCTTGTGAGGAAAGAGATTATCCCAAAGTTGATCTGTGATGGGTACCCTGGAAAAAACACAAATTGACATTTGCACAGCCACAGCATTTCCTTTTTGGGGTTCATTCCTTCTTCCTTGGTCCTAACACAGATAATTTTAATGAAGTACAGCCTTGCTCTCCTGCCTGCTTTTAACTGGAAGCTTGCATGCCAAAGGTGTTTTGGTGCTGCTCTGTGCCAAAAAAATATAAAAATACACCTCTCTGCTATGGCACAATCAAAGCAGTAACAGTTTCTCCTCTTCTTGTCTTAATGCTGCACATTTCCTTCTGTGTTTGGGGTTGTTTTTTTTTTGTTTTCTTTCTTTTGGTTGGTTGGTTTGGAACAGAGGGAGTCAAACAGTTTTTGTTAAACTAATCCCAAGATGTTCCCTAGGAAACTTTGAACTTCCCACAGGAAGTGAGACGAGCCCAGCTCCTTGGCCAGCTTTCCCTTGCTCTAGGGAAGGTGTGCTAAACACCGAGTACCTTTTATTCCAAATTCTCCTTCCTTCAGCCCCAGAGAGCTGCTGCTGTTGCCTGGGATGTGGAGCTGTGTGCTTGGCTGCTGAAGTTCTGTGCCTGCTGTGGAATCCTGCTCTGATCCAGCTCTTCGCTCTCCTGCAGGCAGCTGTGGTGCCCACGGCTGGGGGGCAGCTCTGGATCTTCGGGGGGGAGTTTGCCTCTCCCAACGGGGAGCAGTTCTACCACTACAAGGATCTCTGGGTGCTGCATTTGGCCACCAAGACCTGGGAGCAGATCAAGTAAGTGCTGGGCCCTCGTGTCCCACTTCTTGCCAAGAAATTTGGACCAGTGATCCCTGAGATCCCTGGTGGTCAGTGATTCTTTGGTGTTGGCCTCATGAGGAGCTGTGCCAGTGTGATCCAAGTTTGATTCCTGGTCCAGTGCTGTGATTTCCCAGCTCTCCCTTAAATACAGAAGTGCCCATCCTCAAAGAGGTGGAGAAGACACCTCCAGAAAGAAATGGGAATGAGAGATGTGTTTCAAGTCTGTTGAGACCAAAGCTGGTTTATTAATGCCTGATTTTTGGGGCAGGGCTGTGCCTGGGTGGTGCTTAACTGAAGGGAAGACTATCATGAACAGCTCTGTATTCCCAACCCTGGCAGGTCCAGATGTCCAAAACTGGTGCTCTGTTTTCCTGGGCTCCTCCAGTGGGGGCTGTACAAGACCAGTGCAAGGATCTCCCAATTTTGACGTGACTGGAGAAGCCAATTTGTATCTACCCACAGAGCCAACTCCACCCCTGGTAACTGGCATTTGCTGCCTTGAGGTTCCTTGGGATAAACAAGCCAGTAATTCAGCCCTGTCAAAGCAAACAGGTGCCAAATGCCCTGGTAGTTTCTGACAGGAGTGAAGGTGTAAATATTTTCAGTGGATCTGGCCCAAAGTCCTCTGTTGATGTTTCTTTAACCTTTGGCTCCTCGCTTGGGCTGCTCATGTTTGTATTTTCCTGAAAGGAGTTCTAATGTGACACCCAGTGGACTGAGAGGCAGGAGGTTGGCTTTGGGTCTGAGTTTGGCTTTGGCTTCCTCTTGGACTTTGGGATTGTCTTGTGCTCAGAACACAGCTTTGGGTGGGCTGGAGCTCCAGATCACCCTCAGAGTGCACTGGGAAAAGCAGCAGCTTTTGAACACTTAGGAGCTCCATGTTCTTCCTTCAGCTGGGAACACCAGATCTGCCCAGGTTGATCCCTTTTCACCCTGTTAGAGAGTGTGGGGTCTGTAATCTGTGTCTCTCACCTTGTTAAGAGTGTGGGGTTTGTTACCTGTGTGCCTGTCCTTGCACAGTAGCTGAGGGTGGTTTGGGATGAGCTGTGCAGGGATGCAGACCCTGGCTCTGCCTTGGCACATGCCTGAGGTCTCACTGTGCCTGTCTCACCTTCTTCCCTCTCCCTGCAAAGTGGGAGCACTGATAGTGCCTGACGAGTGGGAATTTGGAGCCTACTCCATTTGAGCTTCCTGCCACGTTTGGGTGGCCCTCTGTCCTTCAGCCTTGCTGGAAATTTGGGAACACCCATGCCCTGGTCCCAGTGTTGGAATGAGACAAAGCACATCTCCCATCCTTGGGCTGAGCTCCAGGAGCTGCACTAATGAGGCAATGGGAGGGAATGGCTTTGTTTTAATGCTGGCCTGGCTGAGCACGAAAATGCAGGTTCTGCTGCCTCTCTGCTTTGCCATATGGCTGCTTGGAAAGGGGAAGAGGAAATCGTTGAGTTCTACAAGGGATTTTTTCCTGCTTCTTTTAAAACTCTGATCATGACACCTGCTGCACTTCTTTCAGCATTTCCCATTTGTTGGGTCATGGTGGGGAACCATCCCTGGCACAAAGAGCCTTCACACAGGCCAAGGAATAATTCCATATATCCCATGTGGTGCCAGTGTTACCCCAATAAATGCCAGGTGGCAGACTTGGGGTGCAGACTAGAGCTGGGTTTAGAAGACGTCATTTTAGTGCAAATAATAAAGAGAATTAATTATTCATGAAGAAATGTCTGGACAAGAGAGGCAAAGTTTCTGTTTCTGTTCCCATGGGAAGGATCACAAGTGCCCCGTTCCAGGTGGGTTTGATGTGTTGGTTTGTCCAAGATGACCCTGCTGTGATCTAAACTTGAAATCCTAGAAAATCTGGTTATTCCAGCCCCACAGTTCAGATTTCAGACAGTTATATTGTCCTTCCTGGCCCACACTCCTGCCACAAACCTGGTGCTGTGAGGGGCTTGACTGAAACACTTGGGAAGAGAAAACCTTGACTAACTGTGAAAACTTCCCTGTGCTGGGGAGGTGCAGCTGCATTTTCTCCTAGCACAGAGCACAGTGGTGCCAGGCTGCCTGACAGAGTTCAAAGTTGCTATATTTAGCAAGATTTAGCTGTGTTTCCTTGCATTTTGCATGCACAAAGATGATCCAAACACAGCAAATCCCAGCCCGTTAGAAGCCGTGCCAGCAGCTGACTTTGACTTAGTGCAACCACCTTATCTTGTGTGTGATGCACGAGGTTTCCTCAGTCCATGAACTGTTTGTTACCCTGCCCTGGAGCAGCAATATTTTAACCTAATTGCCTCATTCCTTCCTAGACAGAACATTCCCACTCAGCTCCCTGTGGCCCAGTGCACTCCCTCAGGGAGAGACAGGGAGCATCCTTGGGGCTCTGCTTGGGAATTGCCACATCCCTCCTCTGGAGTTGTCATTTGAACCAGTGTAGCTCCCTTTACTGAAATTCTGGAGTGTTGATGATACTTCCTATAGGATTTGGTGGGATGTGGTGCTGTAAATATCCCAGTTTCACCAGTGTGTGTTTAACTGGAGCAGTCCTTGCAGAGCAGGATGGCCCAGCACAGGGTTGTGTGTGATGGATGCCTCTCCTTGCTCACCAGAAAAATCAGGTCCTGCCACAGCAGGTAGAAGGTGCTTAAAGAAAAGTAAATCAAGTAGATCAATTTGGTGTAAATCAAGTCAATTGTCAGCCCAGAAATGAGCTGGTTCTTTGGTAGGTCAGGAAACAAATGTACAACTGCGGATTGACTTCGCAAGGGGTTGGGATTGAGGATTTTGGGCCCTGTGCCAGTTGTGTTTTCCCTTCTCAGCTTCCACCTGAGTGTCCAAACACGAGGGCACAGGATCTGTGCGTGCCACTGACCCCAGCACTGGGGCATTCACAGGGAAAGGTGTAAAACAACACAAATCCTGAGTTCAGCTTCCTCTGAAGGGTAAAAGTGCTCTGTCCTGAGGTGCCCCTTTGCTGGGATGTTCTCTTCATCTCCACTTTTATTATTATTGAACATTCCCAAGCTTCTCCTGGGCATCCTCTGGATGAAGAGGTAACTCCTGCAGCCTGTAGCCACTGGGACAAGTAATTCATGAATCTGAGGGCTGAGTTCAGCTCTTGTTTGTTACTACAAGTGCCAGAGTAACTCCACAAGCAAAAGGAAATTCCTTTTGGAGCAGCTCAGAGCAGCCTCATGCTGTACATGTGTAGAGCCAGTCCTCAGCCAGACTTTTTAATCTATTTCTAAAAAAAGTCTGGAGAATTTACAACTCCCTCCCACACGTCTGCTTTTTGGTGTCAACCCCATGAAATAGAGCATTAATCATAAAGTCTGGGAAACCATTTCCAAAAGGTTTCTTTGGGACCAGGAGCAGTGAAACAGGTAAAAGGGAAGAGTTTTGTAGTTGGAAAACAAGTTGCAGGAAGATCCTTCTGGAGTGGGAATGAGGTTCTGCTTCACTGCCAGTCCTGCCTGGCTGTGCCATTTGTGCCTTGGAGTTAATTCTGCATTGGTGGGAGCTTTATTAAAACACATCAATGAGTAAACTTCTTATTGTTCAGGGTTGATTTTGAACTTGGAGGAAACCTGTTTGAGAAACAAGGCACAAGATACTCTCTGGGAACAGGATTTTAGTGCTCATGTTGGGTTTTAATTCATTCTCTCCTTAAAAAAAATAAAAAGATGATTTAAAAAGTGCCATCTTTTGGAATAATGACATGGGAGCTTTGTTACAGCAAGAGAAAATAACGATTTCAGGGCTTGATGAAATTAATACCAGAGGTGCTGTTCTGCAGGGTGATACTTAAAAACCCAGTAAATGCTTGGAAAAACCTCCTCTCTGTTAGAATAAAGAGTCCAAGCAATCAATATTAATTCAGTCTTCCCCAAACGCTGCTGTTCTGGTGGAGTTTCTCATTATCACCGGGGTGAGGTTGTCATTTTCCATGGTGAATAAGGGCCCTCATTTTCCCTCTCCACAGAAATCCATCACCACATTCCCAGCTCCCTGCTGCCACTCCAGGTACGGCAGGGGGGAATTTGTGGCTTTAGGTTTTACTGCTGTTTTCAACTTGATTTAAGCCCTGATTGTGCAATCACTTCCACACCTTAAGGCTGCCTGTTGGAGGAGTCTTGCTGGGCTCTGTGGTGCCAGCTGGGCACTTTGGGAGACTCCTGAGCGAGGGAAAACGGGATGGATCCATCCATGGGGGCAGAGAACACACACTGCAAACCCTGTTCACCCTCCAGTTTGGCCTAAAGTTGGCTTTGTTTGAAAGCTCCTGGAGTTGTTTTTGTTGTCTCTCATGTGGTGCTGTGGGTGAACGTGAAGGAAGGTGAATCCATGTTGGAATGGTGTCCAGCTCCTCGGGAGCCTTGTGGATGGGACAGATGGAGGGGGTGTTGCTTCTTTCTAGAAATGGAAGCAGCACATTTAACTGAAAGGTCAGGAAGGCTTGGAAGAGCAGAGCAGGGATGTGGAGCTGCTTTTGAGTGTGTAGGATCACAGAGTGAGTCACAGAGTCATGGAATGCTCTGGGTTGGAAGGGACCTTAAAGCTCATCCAGTTCCAACCCTGACACTTTCCACCATCCCAGGTTGCTCCAAGCCCTGTCCAGCCTGGCCTTGGACACTCCCAGGGATCCAGGGGCAGCCACAGCTGCTCTGGGCACCCTGTGCCAGGGCCTCTCCATCCTCACAGGGAACAATTCCTTCTCAACATCCCATCTATCCCTGCTCTCCTTCCTTAGGATAATGATGATAATGATGACTTGTTTTGCTGCAGTGCCTTTGTTCTTGAGGAAATCTGGGTAATTCATGAAGTGTTTCCACTGGTTTGGTGTCATACCCAAACTGCAGGTGGATGAGTGAAGGTGTTGTGGGTACGTGGTTTCCTAAGACACTGAAGGAGGGGGGATGTCAGAGCCAGGTTTTGTCTCTTGGTGCTTGGAGAAGACATCTCCGTTTGGAGTGTCTTCCCTGCAATTGTGCAAGTGCTGTTCATTAAACTCTCCTGAAAAATCAGCTCCTGAGTCATCACTGAAAAGACTTTGGGTGCTCTTAGGGTGGTTTATCTGTAGGAATAAAATTGCCTGTGCTGCCGTCCCAGGAGTTCCAGGAAGAGCACACGTCCTGTTCTGGAGAAAAGCAGACACGGACTGAGGCAACCACGTTCCCCATGGTTCCCATGTCCAGGGGAGGCTGAGCTCAGCCAGCTCAGCTGCCAATGACTTCAATAAAAATGGCCTGATACACCAGGAAAGGGGATTTGGCTGATAAATGGAATTTCTTTGTGTTTCAGGGCACCAGGAGGGCCCTCTGGACGAAGTGGACACCGGATGGTTGCGTGCAAGAGGCAGCTGATCATCTTTGGAGGTTTCCATGAGAGTGCAAGGTGGGTTGCAGGGGTGGCTGGGGGTTTGAGTCCTCCTTAAAAAAGGCAGCAAAATCTCACCAGTAACAGAAATCTGGGTGTTAATGGGAGGATTATCCTCAGCAGGACTGGGACTGAAGCAGATTCTTGTGTTAGAAAGACAAGGGATCTTGATTTAAAGTCTTGAGGTGTGGGAGAAATCATTTTAGCACTGAAGTAGCTGCCCATCCTTGTAGCCAAAGCTCAGTCCAGCACTTTTGGCCTCTGAATTTTATCAGATTTATCTTATCAGATCCTGATCATGTAGAAACATCTTCTCCAGTGGGGTGTGCCATGCTGTGGAGTCACAGCTGTGCTGTCACAGGGCTGGGAGCAGAGCTCTGAGGGGCTGTTTTACCCTGCCCTGTGCGTGCCCATCACAAAACGTGCTGTGCCCGTGTGCTCTCCCCAGAGATTACATCTACTACAACGATGTGTACACCTTCAACCTGGACTCCTTCACCTGGAGCAAGCTGGCTCCAGCAGGGATTTGGCCTGCTCCAAGATCTGGCTGTCAGATGACTCCCACTCCCGAGGGCAACATCATCATCTATGGAGGCTACTCCAAACAGGTGGGGGACACTTTGTGCTAAGTCAGTTGTTGTCCACAGGCCAGGAACCAAACCAGGCATCTTCTAATTATGTATTTTCTTCATGCAGTTCTGCTGGTTGAGGGGCTAATCTTGGTTCAGATTAATTCTGTGTTTTCCCTGCTGTTCTAATCCAATATAAGGAATTGATATCACCGAGGGAGGAATAAGCAGCTGGGAGAAAAGACTTTTTTTTGGCAACTTAAAGCATTCTCAGGTATTCCTTTGTGTTTCAGCACTTGCAGGTTGAAAGCAGCAGTTGCCAGGAGACTTTTATTTTGTGCCATCAGTGGCAGAGGTGAGGGAACAAACTCAATAAGCCGAAAAAGACTTGATAAGCACCAGGCTCCCCCAGCTCTGCTCCTTGCTCCGTTAATCCTGGGAATTTATACCAGAGAGCCCTTTGGAGCACATTCCTCATTGAGCAGGTATCCCTGTGTCCGTGCTGGGCAGCAGGAAGGAAGTGTTTCATTGAGCAGAAGGCTCCTGCAAAAGCTTTTCATGTTGGGGATGCAGGCAGAGGCCCCAGATCCTGCTGCTCCCGTGGAAAGGCAGCGCTTCCAGCTGGGGGAGGAGGACGCCTTGTTCTTCTGAGGGGAATAAATGAACAAAGGAGGGAAGCAGGGAGAGGGGAGAGAAGGGAGTCAGTCTCTCTGTATATTTAGAAGCATTTGTGCCTCCTCAGGGCCTGAGCTTGGGGCTCTGCCTCATCAGATGTGCGTTGGATTCAACAGCAGTAATGGCACAGAGCCTTTCCCACCTGAAAGGGCTTTGTCCTCTTCCCTCCTCTGTCCTGTTTCCTCCCTCCTGAGGGTGGGAAGGAAGCAGGAGCCTGCATGCTCTGCTGGGTGTGGAGCTCTCCTGGAAGCAGCTGGGCTCCAGCTGCCCCATGGAAATGCAGAAGTCCCACGTGTTTGCAGTTGGTTCTGTTCCACTTCTGCTCTGGGTTGCTGTGGGCTGCTAAAAACGAAGGAGAAGGGATGGGGGAATGCAAAGCTGCCCTCAGCCTTTGGCAGAGCACCAGGCAAGGGTAGGAGCAGGGGGAGCTTCTCTGCAGCTTGGAAAACAGCTTTTCCATGAAAACAGACACTCCATTAAAGCAAAACAGACATGCCATTAAAACAAGACACTTTAAACAGATGTTAAAAGTCTTCTTCCTTTGTCATGTAGAGAGCTCTGTGTGCTTCTCTCTGAGGGGCCATTCCTGACAGGCTCTGCTGTTGCAGCACAAACTGACCAAAGCTCTGGACAGAATTTTCTCTGCAGCCTTTAGGAACAACAAACCTTCAGCACGCTCCTGAAAATTAAATTCAGCAGGATATGGCCCCTCTAGGAGAGACCCAATTCTGTTAATGTGTGGCTATTTAATTCTCATTGTGTCTTCACTTAGAGCTGATTGTGGAGCTGAGTGTCTGGGTTTGCTTTGAAGTGGAGAAAATGTGTTTGCCTGGGTTACTCATGGGAGAAGGTAGACATGGAGAAAACAATACTTAATTGGAGTTGGGCAGCTACAGGAGAGGACTTACTCCTTGTCTCCAGTTACAGAGGCAGATTCTCCAGTCAGGGAGTGCTGTGCAGACATTTTGGGGCATATGAAGACATTTTTCCATCTGAAACCAGGCAAATATCCAAGCAAAGCACCATTCATCAAATGTAGAGTGTTCTAAGAAGAGGCAGGACTAAGTCACACATGTGATGGGAAATTTTGAAGGGAAGAGGGGAGGAAAATCATAATAGCTCTTCTTTTTGAATAGGGACATAATTTGGCTGTCACATTGCTGGAGGAGGGTGGTGACATGGCAGGGCTGCTGTCCTGTGATGGGCAGGGATCTGGAAAGGCAGAAACAGAGTTTTAGTCCCTGCTTTGATGTCCTGGACTTGCAGAAGTGATGTGGAGAGTCTGTTCTCAGTAACATCTGCCAGTCCAGGGCTGAATTCCCATCATGAGGCCTGGATAAAAAAGTCTCTTTCCTGGCTGGGGAAGTAGAGGCAGAAAAGATGAAGTGACTTGTCTGAGGCACTCCAGGGCTTGCAGAGCCAAGACCAGCACCTTGGTCCCCACACACCTTTGCTGTGCCAGGCACTGCATTTTCCTGACCAAAGCAGGCTGCAAATGCTGAAAAAGGAGCTTTCCAACCCTGGGTGTGACTGCCTTGAGATGCTGGTGCCTGATATTTTAAAAAGCAGGATTCTTAGCACAGTGGTGTCTGTGTGCTCCTGTTTCATCAGCAGCCTGGAGATGATAAAGACAATTTCTGTGATCTGCAGAAGGGGATGTTGTGGGTGCTGCCAGCTCTGCCTAGAGCACACCTCAGAATGCCCAGAGGAGCTCAGACTTGCTCTCCTGCTGATCCTAAAGATGTCCTGAGCCCTTTCCCGTGCTGGGGATGGGGCTTGCTGCAGCGAGCTGCGTTTCGGGCTGTGTGAAGCACCGAGGCCTCTCCATTGCTAAGCAACAGAGGGGCTGGAGCTGCTGCTGCTCCGCCTTGCAGGTGCAGCCTACAGGCCAGGGGAGGGCTGGAGTTACACGTGGGCAGGGCTTTGGGATGCTGGAGATGGCTGGGGGGTGGGGATTTTGTTGTTGGTTTGGGGTTTTTTTAGTGGCAGTCATTGCAAAGCTGAAGTGGATTTTGCTGGGAGATGTGGAAGGGCTGAAGTGCCCAAATTGTAAGGTCTGGTGGGACTGGTTCCCTCTGTAGCTCTGCCTGCTGAACACTTCTGCTGTTTGGATGGTTTTTATCACTGTTGGTCTCATATCAGACATTTTTAGCACGTGGAGAATCCTGATTCCACTTCCCAAGCTCTCCCTGCCTCAGTTTCTTTGCTGTCTGTCAGCAGAGTTGGAATTTCAGCTAATACCTGTAAAGCTCTGGTAACTCCCCACTGTAGCTGCATGTGCAAAGCACAGGCTGTCCACAGTGGGTATCCCAGCCAGTTTTGTGCTGGAACACAAACACCTGGAACTTCAAAGCACAAAGGACAGTGGGGGAGCAGGAACCTCGTGTGAGTGATGGAATGATTTGCTCAGGGCAGACATGTCCTGGCTGGGAGGGGATGGATCTCTCCAGCAGCTGGAAGTGTCTGTGAGCTGGGGAAAGCAGGCATGTGTGTGACAACAAAAACTGACTCCTACTCCACCTCCTGGGGGTTTTGTGAGCCCAGGGAGCTTTGTCATGTTGCACTCAGAGCGTGTTTACTACAGGCAGCTTTTCAGGAGGAAGGAATGCAGTTACTCCACGCAGCTTGGATGGTTGTGGAGCCAGCTGCTCTCTCTGTGTTTGCCTCCCTGCCTCTCCTGCTGTGCTCCTCACACTTCACCTGTGTGCAGGTGTGCAGTGCCTGGGACACAGCTCCCTCTCCTCTCCCTAAGAACTGAATACCATTCCCAGGAATTGGATACCAGGCCCTGCAGCGACAACAAAACCTGCCAGGTGTGCAGCAGGACTCTCACCCTGCTGCTCATCTTCCTGAGGGCTGGACCTTGGGATCCACTGCTGGGATCCCACTGGCATGCTGGGAGCACAGTTCCTCATCCCAGCAACGCTGTGGCCCCAGGAGGATGGGGATTACAAGGCAGCAGGAGCTGTGCATGAAGGATGGGTGGATAATGACATTATTAACAGACCTCCTCCAGTGGTGTGGCACAGAGCTGCCGTTGCCATGAGCACTGGAATCCAGGGCTTACAGGGAAAGGAGCAGGGAAATCACACTGGAAGTCAGGCATTTAATTGCTTCAGCTGAGCTTTCATGCTGCCCTTGCTGCTGTCTTGCTGTTGCCTTCTGTAGGGGTGGGAGTGGGGTTTCTGCTTGTGTTTGGGAGGATGAACCTGTTGCTCAGGGCTGTGTGGGACCCCAGATGCCACAGCTGCTGTGGGGCAGAGGTGTCACCACAGGTGGGTGGGTGACAGGGACCCACAGCCTGGGCTGGTCACCAGGCTGCACCACGTGAGGTCCTTGCAGATCAGAGCTTCTGCTCAGCATCCAGGGGCAGAGCCCCAGAGGGCCCCACAAGCCCTGGGAAGTTGTCGTGTCCCACTTTGGGGGAGTGGGAATCTGCTGCCTGTTACAGGAGTTAAATCAGTCCCTTGAGAGCACCTGGCCCTGTGTGGGGCAGAGTCAAAGGCAGGACCTTGGCTCTCCTGTTTCCTCAGTGCTGCCCATTTCCTTTGCAGACCAGTTGGTTTTAATCCCTTGTGACAGTTGATTTCTCTTCTCTGGGTGCCAAAATTCCTGCATCCCACAGTCTCTGTGGGATCCACAAATCCCCTCAAACCTGTGCTGCAGCCTGGAGAGCCCTTCCTGCTGCCACAGGCAGGAGCTGTGGCACATCCCAGGGAATATCCCTGCTTTGAATCCCATGCTTTGGAGCTGCCTGATGCTCCAGAGTCTCCTCTGTGGCCTCTCCTTGCCCACTCACAGCGTTTGCACTTCCAGCTGGGGGTTTGGGCCACTGAAGCTGTTTCCCTGAGCATCCCTGTGTTTCCCTTCCCTGCAGAGGATCAAGAAGGATGTGGACAAAGGCACCCTGCACACGGATATGTTCCTGCTGAAGGCTGAAGGGGCAGGCAAGGAGGAAGGTGAGTGCTGCAGGCCTGGGAATGCAAATCTCTCCCTTCCTTGGAATAACACACCAAAAAAACCTGGAACCAAATCCCACTCTCAGTGTAACCTCTGTGTCCCAGTGTTGGCTCAGGAGGGAATCCAGGAAAAGAGATTTTAGTGATTTTTTTTCTTCAGTTTGTATGTGGGAGGGAATTGAAACAACATCTCCAGATTCCTGTTTCTGGGACATTTTGATCAGTGCTTTCCTGTTCCACAGCAGAAAATCTTTGGGATTGCAGAATTCTCCTGGGATGGGGTATTCCTGGGTGGATGCCAGGTACCTACCAAAGCTGCTCTGTGTCTCCCTCCTCAGCTGGAGAAGGGAGAGAAGATCCAATGGGAGACTCATGGATTGAGATAAGGACAGAGAGATCACTCAGCTCTTTCCCTGCTCCACTGTGGGCCCGTTCCATGGGATACAATCCTTCTGGAAGGAACAGACTGATCCATTGTGGGTCATTGGTTATCTTTGATTGGAATGGGAATTCCATCATTTTCCTTAAGAGAGAAAGTATTTTGTCCTTGCCCCAGCAATGGGACAATTTGCTTGGAGCTGAATTTCTAAAATGTTCAAACTGTGATTGATTACTCCAAACCTGACTGTCAGGACTGGGATTTGGGGAGGAGGGTTGGTCACCAGCACCGGCTGGATTCCAGACCCTGTTTGCATTATTCCTATTTATAGTTTTAGCTTGTTGGAATTGCAGTTCCTTTGGAAGCACAGGACCTGGCAGTGCTTCTCCCAGCCTGCATTTCAGGGATTTGCTCTGAAGTCAGAGTGGAAGGGATTGGAGAAAAGCAGAGGGATAGAGCATGAGTCTTGTCCTGCTCCTGAGCCTGGTTGGGGCTTCTTGGGATGAGCTGTGTTTATTTTTGGGGGTAAGGCAGTGCTGCAGGGTGGCAGAAAAGGTGGAGAGAACTGATGGAAGGTGGGAGGACTCCATGGGGTAACATTTTTTGGTGCTTGAAGGCTGCATCTGACCAGGCCTTGTCTGAGCTCCACCCTCCAGTAAAGGCGCAAACACCTTTCAAGAGGCTCCTTGCCCCAGAAAGCTCTGAAAATACCATGAGAACGTCTAAAACAGGTCCTGGAATTCCTTGCTGGAATTCCAAGAGGCCTTGGAATACACAAACCAACCAGGATTCTGCTCTGCTGATGCTCCCATTTGTTCTCTCCATTGCAGACAGGTGGACGTGGAGTCGGCTCAGCCCCTCTGGAGTGAAACCCCCTCCCAGGTCCGGCTTTTCCGTGGCTGCTGCTCCCAACAACCGCTGCCTCCTTTTTGGGGGGGTGCACGATGAGGAGGAGGAGGAGAGCATTGAAGGGGACTTCTTTAATGACATTTATTTCTATGACATCGGGAAGAACCGCTGGTTCCCTGCACAGCTCAAGGTCTGGGCTTAAATGCAATCATTTCCTCAGCTGACACATCCTTTAGGCCTGGTTTGGTTCGTTGGAGATCTCACAGAGTGTCACAGGCTGGTTTGGGNGGGGGTGCACGATGAGGAGGAGGAGGAGAGCATTGAAGGGGACTTCTTTAATGACATTTATTTCTATGACATCGGGAAGAACCGCTGGTTCCCTGCACAGCTCAAGGTCTGGGCTTAAATGCAATCATTTCCTCAGCTGACACATCCTTTAGGCCTGGTTTGGTTCGTTGGAGATCTCCCAGAGTGTCACAGGCTGGTTTGGGTGGGAAGGGACCCTAAAGAGCCTCTCATTCCACCCCTGCCATGGGCAGGGACACCTTCCACTAGCCCAGGTTGCTCCAAGCTGGCCACTTCCAGGGATGGAGCAAGGAATTTTCTCTCTTTGGAGGAAGCCTGTGTTTCAGGTAGCTCAGGGTGCACCTGAGCAATCCCTCCCCTCCAGGAATCAGGCTGCCCCATTATTGTGGACAGCAAAATGAAGCAAAGCAGCTTGAAAATGTATTTCTGGTGGTTTTTGAGGCCATCTCCAGGTCAGACCTGTGGGTCTGATGTGAGGTAGTTTACTAAAAGCTGCTGTGAAGGATCTGTTTGGGATCAAACCCCTCCCTCTTCTCCCCAGTGTTGATGAGCTACCAGAAGAGATGAAATATTGACCTTGGCTCCAAGAGCTTCAGAACTCAGCTCTTGGATTGTGTTTGAGCCACTCTCACGGGCCAAGGGAAGTGCAAACCTGGTTCAGCTTCTTCTTCCCCCTGCCCCTTCCAGGCTTTGTTCTCCAAGTGGAGAAGTCAATCCCATAATAACAGGCAAACAGCTACTCAGGTGGTTGCTTCTGCCTTCCCAAACTGATTGTTTTCCAGCCCTTCCATACAGTACTTCCAAGACCTGGAGTGCTGCCTGGTAATGGGCTGTAATTCAGCACCCAGCAATTGTTGTGGTTTCAGGGAATCGTGGCTTGCTTTCCCTTGTCACAGGGCAGTGACCTCTGTGTGCCTGTGGCACCTGGAGCAGGAGAGCTGCTCCTCTCTTAACAGAGGAAGCAATTCCACGCCCTGGATTCTTCAGGATCTTCCCTGTTCCTTGTTTTAGGCTGGGAGAAGCTCATGCTGTAGCAGGGGGCTGCAGTGATCACTTGAGACTTTAAATTGTGATGAAAACCAGGAATTGTCGCTTCCCTCCCTACAGCATCTGTGCTGTTTGTGTGAACTGCTGTTAGGGGCACGCAGTTCCCACAAAATCTCCTTTTCTTCCTGTTCTCAGGGCCCGAAATCAGAGAAGAGGAAGCGCAGACGTGGCAGACAGGCTGAGGCAGAGGCTGCTGGCGAGGAGGAGCTGCAGCTGCCACCTCCCCAGGGTCCCCTGGAGATCGTCAAGGAGGTGGTGGCAGAAGATGGCACCGTCATGACCATCAAGCAGGTGATCCCTGGAGCTGCAGAAGGCAAGGACAGGTCTGGGTCTGGCTCAGAGGAGGAGGAGGAGGAGGAGGAGGAGGAAGGTGGAGCCCTGGGCCAGCCCGTGGAGCCGTGCCCACGCTCCAATGCCATGGTGGCAGTGAAACACGGGGTCCTCTACGTGTACGGGGGCATGTTCGAGGTGGGCGACCGCCAGGTGACCCTCAGTGACCTGCACAGCATCGACCTGCACAGGATGGACGAGTGGAAGGTGCTGCTGGAGATGGATCCAAGTAAGCCCTGCTGGGGGCAGCTCTCCCTGTGCCTTCAGGGGAGCAACACTGGGGAGAAAAACAACTCTGGAGCTTCCTCGGGGGTGGTGACGAGCCTTGGAGCGGAGGTTTTCCCTGGATAGGAAAAAGCTTGGGGGAGTGTGTGATAATGCAGTGTTTTACCAGAAACCTGTGTGGCCCAGAGCTCTGGGGTCACTGTAGGGTCAGCTCTGCCCCGTTCCTTGGAAACCCAAGGCCTGGAAATGGAGTTGTGGTGGCATGAGCCGTGCTGGGAATCCTGCTGTGCCAGGCTGGTCTGCTCCACCCGCAGGGATGCTCCTGCCTGTCCCCCCTGTCTCAGGGCAATGAAGGTCTCAAGTCCTGCAGAGCATGTGGGCATTACCTGGGGTTATCTCTTTTAATTATCTCTTTGTACCTTAATTATCTCTTTGTACCTCTCTTCTCTTTCCTTTCTCCTCAAAGAAACCCAGGAATGGCTGGAGGAGTCGGAGTCGGATGAAGAGGAGGATGATGATGTGGAAGGTGCAGAGGGAGGGGAGGAGGAAGAGGAGAGCTCTGAAGAGGAGAGTGAAGATGAGGAAGGTAATTATTAATGAATAATTAATAATTACTGTCCATACTAATCCGAAGTGGGGTTTAGTGCAGTGCCTGGTTCTGCTGCCAGCCTGGAAAGTCTCCCTGGCATCCAGGGGAGTTTTCCAGCAGAAGCAGAGCTTTCCTGGTACGTTGCTGTGGGGATACAAGAGGAATTCTCCTGGTTGCTGGTAGATTCTCAGGCTGTCACGTTCAGCCCCACGTGGCCTGGCTGATGTGGCCCTGGTGAGCTGTGTGTGAGCTGTCTTTGTCCCTCTCTCTGCCCAGGGGAGCAGCAGCACCCGGCCGTGCAGCCTGGGGAGGCCCAGGCCCAGTACGTGGCCAGGACAGAGCAGTACTGGCTCAGGCTGGCCCGCAGCCACATGGGCCCCGAGGCCAAGGACAAGAAGGTGCTCAAGGTGGCTCATGCCATGGCCAAGACTTTCTATGAAGATCCCGTGTAGATGTCCTGAGGCTGCTCCAGGAGTGAAGGAATGTGCTGGGAGCAGTGGTCAGCCCTGCTGAGCTCAGCCTGCTGTCCATCCTGGCATTCCAGCCTTTCCCAGCTCTGAGGGCCTCTGGGCTGACCGGCCTGGATGGATGCTCTGGAAATGCTGTTACTCCTGGGAATGCTGTGGGAGGGTCCTGAGGAACAGGATTGCTGTCCAAGCACTTGTTCTGCTGAGGTTGGGCTGTGCAACACCGACTTTGTTGTTCCAAAGTTGTTTGGGGTCTGTCCAGACAAACTCTGCCTGTGACAATGGTTCACTGGTCCCACATTCCTGGCTGGGGCTGGGACGTGTCTCCAAGGGTTCCTACAATAAACTGACTTGGTTACATCATCTTGTTTTGTTCACTAAATCCCATCCCAGCTTTTCTACTTGTGTGGAAGAGGGATTGCAGTTCCTGCTGTGAGATCTGCAGGCGGTGGTTGTAAAGTGCAGCTCTGAGATGCCTGGAAAAACCTGGGAATCCTTTCCTGCCTTACCTGTGAGCTGCACATCACAGAAACCTCTTCCTTTTCCGTGTTCACTGTAGTTTTGCCTTTGTGGAATCTCCCAGTTCAGTTTTTCCCCCTGTTGGCCCAGTTGTCCTGCAAGTGGGCTCTTCATGACCAGTGAAATTCCTGCCTGCAGACCCTGCTGAGGCCAGGAAGGAGTGGGCTGATCCAAGGATTTGTTTTTCCCCCATTTCAGCCCCTCTCCTCAAGGCATCACTTCCTTCCCAGCAGAGCAGTGCTGTGTCCTTGGGGACAACAGATGGGATCCAAGTGGGTGCAGCAGCAACCAAGTGGTGCCTCGAGGTGCCACCAGGAGTGGCTGTCCTTGTGCAGGGAATTCCAGGTGCCCTGGGTATTCCTCTGGCAGGGCCTTCCCCAGGGATGCAGCTCTGAGGAGAGCAGGGCTGGGATCTGCTGGGCTAATTAGGACGGAACAAAGATTAGATGGAGCTGACAGGGAGCTTGAATTGGTGAGAGAAAAACGTGTCTGACAGGGAGGGACCTTTCCCACGAAATAACAGGTGAGAGGTGAAAACAAAGCATTTATTGATAACCTGGGGAAGGAGAAAACAAATTATTGATGATCTGGGAAAGGAGAAAACAAAGCATTTATTGATAATCTGGGAAGGAATCCCTGGTGCTTGCTCAGTCACTCACCCTGCTGTTCTCTCACTTGGGGGAGTCCACATCTTTCTGTGCAAAGTTTTGGGGGATTTGCCACTCCCTGTGAGGGTGGGGAGGCCCTGGCACAGGGTGCCCAGAGCAGCTGTGGCTGCCCCTGGATCCCTGGAAGTGTCCAAGGCCAGGTTGGGCGGGGCTTGGAAAAACCTGGGGCAGTGGAAAGTGTCAGGGTTGGAACTGGATGAGCTTTAAGGTCCCTTCCAACCCATTCCATGACTCAATGATCCTACAACTGATGCAGTCATTCAGGAGCTGTGCAGGGAGCTGAGCTGCTCCCCTAAACCAGGAAAAGCTGCCACTGCCAGGATTCTGTCCCATGCAAACCCCCAGGCCCCAGCTCAGGAGATCCCATCCCATCCCTGCTCCATCCTGCCTCAGCACAACCCTCCGGAGCCGCCCTCTCTGTGACAGCTTCCAAAAATCCCTGCTTGCCATCCTCCCTTGCCTTGCCAAAGCTGCCAGGATGTGTAATTAGTCCTTAGGTCTCAATTAAGCCCTTCACCATCGATCCCACCCTGTTTCTCCTGTCGCTCCTCCCCTTCTGTTGCAGTCTGGCTGTGTTTTCCCGGCAGCGCTTCCTGGCAGAGACGCTGCCACAGCTCGGGATCTCTGGAAGCTCAGGCCCTGGGGAGTGCTGGAATCTGGGTCTTGGGTACAGCAGCCCAGACACCAGATGGGCTGGGGAGCAGCTGACGTGGCACAGGGCGTTTGTCTTCCCTCCTTCTTGCTGTTCCCGAGGATGCAGTGCTGGACCAGCCCCTCTCACACAGGTGGGATCCAAATCTCCNTTTCTCCTGTCGCTCCTCCCCTTCTGTTGCAGTCTGGCTGTGTTTTCCCGGCAGCGCTTCCTGGCAGAGACGCTGCCACAGCTCGGGATCTCTGGAAGCTCAGGCCCTGGGGAGTGCTGGAATCTGGGTCTTGGGTACAGCAGCCCAGACACCAGATGGGCTGGGGAGCAGCTGACGTGGCACAGGGCGTTTGTCTTCCCTCCTTCTTGCTGTTCCCGAGGATGCAGTGCTGGACCAACCCCTCTCATACAGGTGGGATCCAAATCTCCCTTCCCAAATTCCCCCTTCCCAAATTCCCCCTTCCCAATGGCTCTGCTGTCCCAGCCCCTCCTCGTGCTGTCAGAACACAACAATGCCAGTGCAGCCTAAAAAATGATCCAAACCTTCAACTATGCAGCCTGGACATAAAGCAGCAGGTCTGGATAATTTCCATGGATTTATGGCCCACCTTGATGGGCATTTTAGTGGGCCTTAGGTAGATCTGCAGGAGCCAGGCTCGTCAGACAGGGAAATACACTGAATTACCTCTCTCTCTGGGCTACTTCTCAGGAATATTTCTGGCCTTGGGCAAATGTGAAAAGCCCAGAACTGAGACAAATTGCTCAACTGCCCGGGATGAGGAAAGGAATCGTTATTTTGGACCATGTGGGTTGGGAGCCAATTAATATTAGTCTGTGGCTGTCTTTCCTACTGAGCAAAACCCAGCCTAAATGGGTAGAACAGAGAGCTGGGAAATCCAAGCTGGATTTGTGCTGGTCCAGGGGCAAGGGCAGGAATAACTAGGCAGGCACCAGTGGGAAAAATCCAGTCAGGAAACCACCAGTCCTTTTATTTGATGGATAACAAGAGGCATTTTGGTGCTGTTTTACGGATATCTGAATATCTGTGTGTGCAGGGCTCTGTTTAACCTGCTCCTGACAGGCCCTTTGTGTCATGCACCAAAAGAAAAGTCCTCGAGAGTCTTTCCAAAGAGTAAAAGCAGAATTCCAAACCCCAGGGGTGAATTCCCAAGGCTGCAATCCCAATATGTCATTTTTTGGTTCATTTCAAGTGTGCAGCAACCGTTGAAGAGGGGGAAAAAAATGATGACTAAGGAGCAAAAAGGAAAATCCAAAACAACACAAAAAAAGGAAGAGGTGGGAAGATGATGGACAGTTACTGTGGAAAATGGAATTTCAAAATTATCCTTTCCCCTGTCCACCCATAGCCCTGCGCCTGGAAAGGGAAAGGAAGGAAAAGAGGAAGCAAAACTGCGACAGGAGGGAATCAGACCATGTAAGGAAAAGAACTGAATTTAACTGGCACATGCTCTAATCCTTAGTTTATTTCTGGTTAAAAATATAGCAATCCAGTGCAGTGTAATAAGAAATCTGCTGAAAAGGTAGCAGAGAAACAGCTAAAACAGAAGCAAAGCAAAGCTGAGTCCACAAGTCCGGGCTGTATCCAACAACTCTGGATGTGAATGTCGAGGAGGGCTTTTCCCTCCTTCCCCACCCCCAAAATCTCCTGTGAGGGTCTCACCCCCCCCTCGGGAGCTGCCACCCTCCTGCACCCTTCTCCTGCTGCCTGGAGCTGCAGGGGGGGGACACTGAGGGTGGGATTTGGTCCCTGGCCCTGCCAAATCCCAGAGGAGCCGTTGGAGCTGGTGGTGGTGGAGCA
Organism: Ifrita kowaldi; assembly: GCA_013398055.1. Lineage (NCBI taxonomy): Eukaryota > Metazoa > Chordata > Aves > Passeriformes > Cinclosomatidae > Ifrita > Ifrita kowaldi. Next base: position 14,116 of record VZRS01013255.1, on the reverse strand, counting down.
CGGTGGGGAGGGGATGGGAGCTTTGGGAAGGGAGCTGAGAGCACGCTGTGTGACTGGGACCAGGACAGCTCAGAACAGGGATACGGCATCTTTAATGAGTATGCAGATTATCCGTGGGGACGGGGAGGGGACAAAATCAAGGCAGGCATAGTACAAAGATGGTAGAAACGAACAAATTAAGTGACATNCCATGTATATTAAATTTGCGTACACATTATTATTATTATTCATTATTATTATTCATTATTTTTTTACATTACATTTACTAAAGTGATCGTAAGTGCCATCATATCTCAGTAATGAAAACAGATTGGTTTTATGCCATCAGGCCTGATGTTTTTAACTTTTTTTTTTTCTTTTTTTTCCCTTTTTTTTTCTTTTTTTTTTTCTTTTTTTTTTAAATACAGGGACATGTTGGAAGCTGGAATATACATCCTGCATTACAAAGTGCAAAATACTACATGCTCAGAGCCCAAGCATGATGTCTGAAACAGTCCACAGCAAGATGTAAGAGACAAACCCACCACCCTCTCCCTCCTCTCTGGGACGTGCTCCAGGTGCTCCTCCCCGGGTGCCTTTGAGAAACAGTTGGATTTTTGCTTGGTTTTGTTTTATTGTCATCCTCAGTGGATTGGAATTGAGCCCTCTGTCCCCTGTCCCTCCCCACCCTGCTCCCTGTGCACACGTTTTGGGATGGGCTGGGATGCTCCTCACCAGCACAGCACCATCAGCCACTCCATCCGTGCTGCTGGAGGTGCCTCCAAGGTTTGTTTGGGATTTTTTTTGGGGAATCCAGGTACACATTTGTAGCCAGGAGAAATTGGCTGGGAATTAAAAGTAGCTCTGGGTGGTTTTCCAGCCTTGCCAGGGGTGAGGAGCAGCCTGGGGAGGAGGAATGAAGGCAGGAGGGTGGTGGGGCTGCTGCTCACACCTCGTGTTCCCTATTCCCCCCCCGCCCCAAGGAAGTTTGCAAAAAGCCAATTTTGGTTTTAAAAACAAAGTGGGGCCTGTTCTCCCATTTCCCATCCACACAGGGTTCATTCCTTCCCCGAGCTCCTTCTCTCCTCCTCCTCACAGCAGCATTCCTCCATTGCCAAAGGGAGAAAAGCCCAATGCTGCTTTTCTCTCCCATTTATCATTAAAGCTGTTATGGATTTCCCTGGGAAACTCAGCCTGGAGCATCCCAGAGCCTGTCCCCACTCCACCCAAACTCTCCCCATGGTCCCCTCGTCTCATCTCATCTCCATTTTGGGGTTCATTGCTGTTGTTACAAAGACAATTTTTTTTTTTGGGGGGGGGGGGGGGGGTGAGGGGAAGGGAACCAAGGTTTTTCTTTTGTTGGGATTCCTTCTCATCCTTCCCAGTGTTGGGGGGGCAGAGTGTTGATAGCATTTTGCCATGCCACACAGCATAGTGTTATACAAGCAAAGAATTTTGGCTAAAATCCAAAAAACATTACCCAGGAAAAAAGGCAAACTGTGAGTGAGACTCGATCGTTTGTTGTTCTTCTGTGAAAAGACTTGGAAATTGTCAGAGGACAGTTCGAGTTATGATTTTTCCCTTTGTTTTGTGGTTTTTTTTTTTGTTGTTGCTGTTTGTTGTTGTTTGGTTCTGGTTTTTTTCCTTTTTGTTTTTGTTTTTGTTGGTTGTTTTTTTCCCCCATTCATACATGTAACTGTTATTTTTGCAAACAAGACAGTCTTGAATTAGATGAAAAAGTTAATAAACAAAATGGCGACTCCAATATTTAGTAAGATCACCATGACTACCAGGATGGGAGCTGAACCCTGCAAGAGAAAGAGAAGGACAGGAGTTAGATGGATCTTTGGAATTCTGCTGGGAGCTCTGTGCACTCCAGGCAGCTCTGGGCATGAGCAGATCCCAATTTACACCTCCCAAAGTGCCCAGGAACCCTTGGAGGATTTCTTTAAGCTGCCAAACAAACATTTGGCTGCACCCCCTGACTAAAGTGGATCATGGATCATCCCATGTCACTCCCATAGGAGTTCTGGCCTTAAAAGCATAACTAAAATCAGCTGTTTATCAGGTGGTCAAGGAAAAGGAAGAAAAACCCCAAACCCGAGGTGATACTGGATCACAGAGTGGTTTGGAGATGGTTTGGAGCAGTGTCCTCAGGACGTGTCCTGGACATCAGGCCAGACACGGGCTCCACGTTCAGGCAACGTTTTGGGAATGCTCCAATAACCTCTCCTGAGTTTGTATGGACCAAATGAAGCTCCTGGGAAATACCTGGAAGGGTCCAAGGCCAGGCTGGACGGGGCTTGGAGCAACCTGGGATAGTGGAAGGCGTCCCTGCCATGGCAGGGGTGGGATGGGATGAGCTTTAAGTTCCTTCCCACCCAAACCATTCCAGGATTTTACCTGGAAAGCATTGCAGGAACCCCACTGCAGCTGCCCCGTGCACACACCCACCCCAGCTGGGCTGGACATGCCAGGAATGGTTCCATCCCTCTGGGATCATCCACTGCTTCCCCCTGAGCACATCCTGGACAATCCTGTGGGACCCCAGGGCACAGCTCCGGGACCCCATCGACATCCCAGGAACATCAGGGGGCTGCAGCCAACCCTCCAACACATCCCTCTGTGGAAAACATCCCTCTGGTCAGGAAAACATCCACCCTGGCACCTCATCCACCCTGGCACCTCATCCATCCC
>VZRS01013255.1:0-11272 GCA_013398055.1 Ifrita kowaldi | reverse complement strand
GCACCTCATCCATCCCTGGCACCTCATCCATCCCTGGCACCCCACATCTCCGGTGCCACGGTGTGAATGTGGCTCGCACCAGGGCGAGCGATGCTGGCAGCAGGTGGGTGGTTGCTATTTCTCGCAGTCGCTGGTATCCTCAGCTATTCCTGCTGCATCCAAGCTGTGCCAGCCTCCATCCCTGGAACGGTCCAAACGCTTTTCCCCAGGCTCCTGTCCCCCTCCTAGCTCACCCCGCGTTGCTGGGATGGAGCGGGGACAGGGCTGGGCACCCCTTGGGAGCTTCCCCTGGGCCGCTCTGCGGAGCTGCTGGCAAAGAAACGGGGAAGAGCAGCTCCCGGCTGCCCAGGGATGGTTTCTTTTCTGAGCAGCCTGATTCAGCTCGCGTTCGGGAGTGGGTGGGAGCGAGGATGCTGGAGCCTGCTGGAAAGGCGTAGTTGTTCCTTAGCAACAGGGTCAAAGGCAGCCAAGCCAAGGCAGGGATTGCGGAGAGCCGCTCCCGGCAGCCAGGTGCCCATCCACGGCCGGCTGCTCCCGGCAAACCTCTGCTCCTGTGCCGTGCACAGCCTTCCAAAGGCACGAAGCATCCCCTGCCCGCCGCTCCTTCCCTCTCCCAGCCCGGCCGTGCCAAGCCCGGCCTTGCTGGCGCTGGCAGGGATTAGCTGCATCTCAGAAGATTATTGGGTTTTAGGGTTTTTGAGCTGCTGGTAATATAATAACAGATCGCAGGCGATTATCGGTGTCATTGTTTGCCTTGGCACGGCCCCGCCGAGGCGCGGAACGCGCTCCTGCCCCCGGCCCCGCGGCCAGGGAGGGCTCAGCCGCAATTCCAGCGGCCCTGAGATGCTCCGTGGATGAATTCCCTGCCAAAACAACAAACTTCAGGGCTGCATTTACCCTTCCAGGACCTCATTTATTCCCTGAAAACTGTCTTTACCCTTCCAAGACCCAGCCAGAGCTGCCCCTGCACTGCTCACGCTGCTAATCCCTCCAATTCCCTGTTCCCTCACTTTGGGATGCACCTGCTGGCCTGACCACAGCCTTCACTGGTCACTTCTCCCAAGAAAAAGCACCAGGATGAAAGGAATCAGCCTCGAGTTGTACCAGGGAGGTTCAGATTGGATATTTGGGAAAAAGTCTCCACCCAGGGCAGTGGTGGAGTCCCCATCCCTGGAGCCGTGTGCACAGAGCAGAGGTTGGACTCAATTCCAGAGCATTTTCCCACCTAAATGATCCCGCGGTTCTGGGATTTACACACGGGACATCCAAGTTGTGCCCTCAGCTGGAAAAACGGGGGATCCAACCCCCGCTGGTATCGGATTCCAGCTCTGCTCAGCTCCCCAGCTCAGGCTGGGTCTGTTTGCATCCTGCATCACCTGAGCAGGGCAGGGCCAGGAGAAAATCCTTCCTTTGCCTCCGCAGCCGTGGGATCTCCCCCGTTTGGCAGCCAGAGCACCCCAGGAACAGGGTGACCCCAGGGGAGGGCTGGGAGCTCTGTGAACTGAACAGCTCAAATCCAGCTGGCACCCCACAAATCCTGCTTCCTTTTCACAGCTCCCTCTTTTTAACCCCCTCTTCCCTGTGCTGCTCCAGCCAGGGCTGGCCAGGTGGGAACGGCAGGGAATGGCAGCTGCTGCTGGATAAGCAGCTTTGCCACTCCAAAGCTTCTGGTTTAGCTCCAATTATGGATCCTGCTGCCCTTCCAAACGCTTGTGTCTGGCTGATTTCTGTCCTGGGAGGTCTGGGTGCCTTCCCCTCTGCTCAGAGGGAACGTCTGCCCCTCTCCTGTCCCGTGGCAGGGATGGCCTGGGAGATGTGACAGCACCGAGCATCCTTCCTGCTCCATGCCTGGGCAGGAGGTGAATCAGTGCTGGAGCTGAGCTTTGCAAGAGAGGCTTTGCTGAGCCCAGCCTGGCTGCAGGGCACTGAGCTCCCTTTTGCTGCAGCTACAGGTAGTGGCTTAGAGCCAGTGGCTTTTAAACCCTTCCCACTGTGTTCCAACCCTCCAGCAGGAGCTTCTGGAAAGAGGAGACAACACAGCCCTTGGTTTGCAGCTCTGAACGGTGCTTTAGGAGTTTGGTGGGGCCTTGTCTCATCTCTGGCCTCCTGAGGAATCATGGAACAGTTTGGGTTGGAAGGGACCTTAAGGATCATCTCATTCCAACCCCCTGCCACGGGCAGGCATCTCCTGAAGACTTATTTTAATTTTTTAATAAGATCCCTGGGGTCCTTCACAGGAGAAGGAAAACATCTGCCAAGGACGGGAATGTACACCAACATTAGCTGGGCAAAAGGATCCTTCTCTATCAACAGGTTGGATCTCCGAGGATTTTTAAGCTTTCCTCTGAAGCTTAAAGAACAGAAACTTAGACCTAAACCCATGGAAACACTAAAATAGGAATAAAGCCCTGTTATGGCACAGGAGTAATAACAGTAATTGTAGCTGTGGAGTAATTCCTGCCCCTCTGCCTTGTTTGTTTTTATCCTGGAACTGTTGTGTAGCAACTCCGGAGTTTTCCTGGGAATACGACGGACAGCTGGTTTACAAATGCAATTGTGGCATAATTAATTTAAGCATTAGCAGTCCATTATTATCTGTTATCACTGGGTACAAGCTCTGCCTCTCTGCCATGGAAACCGGAGTGCAGGTTACCTAGGAATCCCTCCGGGATCTATTAAGTGTAATTACTAAGGACTTGGATCAGCAAAAAAAAATAGAGATATGCACCATTTTCCAGCCTCAGCACTGCAGAAAGGGCTGCAAACTTAGCAGCTCGGTGACATTTGTGCTGAATTGTCACATCATTGCCAGGAACAGGCTCTGTGAAATGGTTAAGGAGCATTTAGCAAAGGAAACATCTGGGAGTCACTTGGCTTTCTCCAGCGGGTTGCAGCAGCTCCCGTGGCTCCAGGAAGGGGCTTTTTGCATCCAGGAGATGCCAAAAGTGCTCTTCTGAGTGAAAGTGAGTTGGATGGGATGGAAAAACCTGCTTCTGGGGGGGGAAAAAAGGCTAAAAACCATGAGTGTTTATCCTCTTAGAGATCCTTTAGCCTCTTAGGGAACAGGTTTGTCACCCCTGGTTCAATCCTCACCTTCCAGGTGCTGGGACTGAGCTCTGGGTGTTGGTTTACATGTGTTTGGAGCTCTGTTTTTAAGATTTTTTTTCTAAAAACAGCAGTCAACAGCTGGTGTTTGGCCCAAAACTTTCCAAGCTAAGAGGTGGAATTGGGCTCAACCCCCTAAGGCAGATGACAGGAGCAGAGCCAGGAAGGTGCTCCCAGGTACATCAAAGGCCCTGGGGATGAAAAGGCTTTGAAAAGGACCCTGTCAGGTGGAACATCCCATTTCTCTCTGGAGATTATTCACCTCAGGTTGTCTGAACACGAAAGGGATTAGAGGAGGAACAGTTTGTGATTATTATTTGTCCTAAGAAGAGACAACCCCTGCAGCAATGCTCAGCCCTGCCTCATTCCAGAGGTGTGATGGCAACAGGACTCCTCTTCCTCCTTATCCCCATGAAATTATGGCTTCTGGTTGTCTGGACATGCAGCTGCCATCTGGGATTGGGGGTGAATCTGTTTGGTTGAGATGAGAGGAATAAAGAAAACCCAGGGATGATTGTGTTGGGAGACCCGGGGATGGCTCCCGAAGGGGAAAAAATAAACGGGAAAACCTGAAGCTGGAAGGCCACAGGGATAAATCACGGGGTTGAATCCCTCGTTTAATGCCAGACAAGTCCCCAGGTCCCTTTCCCAGCAGCCTCATCCCAGGGCAGCCAAACGGGAGCATCTCCACGCACGGGGAAGCTTCACACCCCAAACAGGGCGTGCCTGGTTGGGATGGAGAAAACACCCAGGTTTTATTTTCAGCTCATTCTACAACCTTTAGGGCTAAAGGCCCCAAACTTCCCTTAAAAAACCGAGATGAATCCCTCCAGGAATAACCTCCCAGCGCTGGCAAAGGGAGCATCCAGCGGGGAGGTGCCGGTGCCGGGCTCCATCCCCCGCTCCCCGTGCCAGGGGAGGCTGTGCCGAGCCCCCTGCCCGCATCCCCGGCTCCGGCAGCTCGGCAGATCCTGCTCCGGCTGCAGATTGGCTGCCGGCTCCTGCCTTTCCCCAGCGACAGCGGAACCTGCCTGGAATATCTTGCTGGCAAATCCGCCCCTCTGCCGCTCGCTGCCGAGGGAGGGAGGGAGAGAAGGAGGGAGGGATGGAGAGGCTGCGCTGCCGGGATCCCTCCCCGCCGCCCCCACAGGGACCCGCCGGGGCCAGGAGGGGCTCTCGGAGATCCCTCAGCCGGGAGATGCCTTTAAAGCCTCTGCTGCGGCTCTTTCCCCGGGAATGTTTGCATTCGGGCTGGGATGTGCTCCCACCCCGTGTGATTCCGGTGCAGGGGATGTCAGGGTGCCGGCGCTGGCTGGGTCCGGGCTGCTGGCCTCGCCTCCGTGGGGATGCCATGAGACAGAGCCTTAAAGGGCCGAACCTCGAGCCTACTCACATCCCCAGGGTGCCTTCAGTGCCACCCCGGCGCGTCCCTGGAAGGATCCCCGGGACTGTTCGTGATTGCCGCTGCTAAATGAGGACAGCCGGTGAATCAGGCTCCGGTCGTGCCTGAGCCGCGGCCCTTCCCTCTGTGCCTAAAGCCCTTCTCCTCCCTTGCAGGAGCGGCACATGTTCAGCGCCTGCAGGAAAGGAGATTTATTCCCTTCTTTTCCTCCCCTGCCCTGCAACGGGCTCTGTTTTGTGCCCGTGGATAAAAGGGTCGCTGGCATTTTAGAGGGCTTCTTTCCCTTTCCAGTCTCGCAACAATTCCTTTTTTCCTTTCCCGTTTTAGTTCTCCTCAAAGGCTCCAGGAACCTGTGAAGCATCCAGGCACAGGCTTTGTGCCCCGTGGGTCTTTAAGGCCGGGAAGGATGGTGACGTTCCTATAAATCCCTTAATCCCACAACACCGGCACCAGTCCTGGCACGTTGGCTCCCGTTTTCCTCTGCCCCAAAGCTGACAATTGCTGTGAGTTTGTCCTGTGGGTGTTGGGGTCAGTGCCCACAGAGACACAGATGGCCTTAAATGCCATTTTAAAGCATTTGTGTGGCTCAGTGACCCCGAAACCCCCAAATCCCCTGAGAGCCAACACCAAGCAGTGCTGAATTTCATCAACGTTACTGAGCTGTGCCCTCAGGAAATGACCTTTATGAGAGTATTTTTCAATTCCTGATGTGCAGCCCCAACAAAGGGGGGGTTCTGGGAGCTTCTTTTAAAAGACTGGGGAAAAGTGATGGAGGAGAACAAAGTTCCCACAGCTCCTACAGCAACCTGAACGTCTGACTCCTCGGTGAGTCTGCATCCCTCCCTGTGCACACTTCGGAAAAACTTGGATTTAAGGCCCTGTGGTCCCAGCTTGTTTTTAAGACAGGAATCAAGAGCAAGGATTTTTTAGCAGTGATTTTTTTTTTTTTTTGGAGTGTGTTTTTGTAAGACCTGCACCCCCAGCCCATCCCAGCACTTGCAGAGGTGTGCAGGCTCTGGAAGCTGGAGCTGGCACTCCAGCACAGAGCCAGCCCCCCGCGCTCATGGATGGCTTGTGCAGAGCTGGTTTAGGGCAGATTATTTTTAAAACAAGCTAAGCCGTGAGGGTGGCCTCGGTTCTGCGCAGGGATACTCCAGGTAGGGCAAAAATAGCCGTGCTCAGCTCCGAGCATCCTTCCCGCTCATTGGCAGCACCTTTCTGAGGGAGCCCAGCTGGCAGGAGGTGGGAGCTGCCCTTTGAGGGAGCAGCCTCCAGCTGGCACTGCTGGGATCCAGGGAAGAGGCTTGGAGCAGGCTTGGAGCGGGCTGGAGCAGTGTGGGCTCTCACACGCCTGCACACAGCCGGCCTTGCCCCAGAGCTCACGCCCTGCCAGGCCACAGGGAAGAGGGATTTCAGGCCACTGTAGGAAATTGGGCTTTTGGGGGAATTGGGGAGCCTTGACTTGCTGTGGGGGAATGTGGGGCTCGAGCAGGATGCAGGGGGTTTTGCAGGACCAGGCTTGTGCATGTCCCGTGTCACCGAGCGCACGCTGAGGTGGGTGTGGGGTCTGTGGGAGAAATCCTTCCCCCTTAGCCTCCCCCTCCTCTTCCTCAGGGATTCACCACACTCCCTGAAGCCTGGAATGCTTTTGATGGCAGGTGCAGGCGAGGCCACGGATTTGGGCAGGAGGTTGGAGCGCAGATCCCTGCGCCTCCCATTCCTCCCCTACACCTTCCCCTGCTCCTGTCCAACCACCCCCTCCCTGCCAGGCCACTGGAACAAAACCCTGCTAGCACCGTGCAATTCCTGCTAGAACAAATTGTTGCTGGCATTGTGGGTTATTTAAATCCACATATTATCTCTTCCTCTGTATTACATTAGCTTCCTCCCAAACCTTCGCCATCTGTTCCACCCTCGGTTGTGAATGTGAGAAAACTGAACATGCTGCTCCACAGCTCCAGCACTTCCAAAGTATGATGTGCATCCTAATGGCTTTTCCATGCACTTCTCTGTGCGGGCTGGGGCCCTTCCTTAGTGCCCAGGACTCACTGGGAATGGTCAGGAATGTGCTGGTGGCTGATTGCCTCCAGCGATGTGGAGGGAGGTTTACTGTGACAGCTCCGAGGTGGGAGCACATCTGATGGGCTGGGTGGGGAGAAACGCCGGGGCTGCTTGTGCCAGTGATCTCCCCAAAATCACGTGGCTCTCAGCAAGGAGAAACAGTGGTTTCATCCTTCCTCTGGGCCCTGTGTCTCCCAGGTTGTGTTGTCAAAGGTGCTGGAACATCTGTGAATCCCACGGACTTCGCAGGGTTGGTGTCTGTGCAATTACTGCTGCTGCTCTTCCCCTCTGGGAGCCTGTCAGGCTCCTAATGCTGCCTGTCATGTCTCCAGTGCTTCCCAGGCATCCAGGCCAGCAGGCCAGGACAGCCTGGATGGCTCTGTTTTTCCAGGGCTGCAGGATGTGTCCTGTGGAGCAGTCCAGCAGCAGCCCCCGTGCTCAGCTCCCCCTCGGTGCTGGGTGGGAGCTGCCGAGCCCGAGCCCATGGATAGGGAGGCAGAGAGCTCCAGGGCTGCTGTGTGGGGGATTTATCCACAGCCCCAGCAGGGAAGCTGGGGCAGATCCATCCTTCCCACATCCCGGGCTGCTCCCTCCTCTCTCTCCACCTCGGCTCTGCAGGCAGGGGCTGGAGGAGCAGGGATGCTGCAGCCGTGGCAAATGTCACCACACCTCACACACCTCGATGCCTCTTGCTTGAATTTTCGGCCTGACTGACAAATTCATTTCAGTTTCATGACCAGGAACCACTCTGTGCTCCCCTGACAGGGAGATTTAGCTCCTTTCCTCTGAAGTGTCGCCTCCTGAGCGTGACAGGTTTTCCATTTCTCCTGGGTAGCTCTGGGGCATCCCCGTGGGACATCTCCAGCCCTGCCCTGTGTTTGGCACTGACTCGACAAGGGGCAGTTTGGGGTGGTGGTGGCTTCCCCACTGCTCCCAGCAGACCCCATCACCTCTCCTGTCAATGCCAAACCAACAGGGACAACAAGTGAGGAAGCTTCTAGTGGGAAACCCGAGAATCATCAAAAAACAAGACTGCAAAGGACCTAAAAACCACAGAGCTCAGCCTTCTCCCGAGGAGGTTCAGCTCTGTCCAGGTCCTGTCTGAGCTGGTGATGTCCAACCTTAGACCCCCTCCTCTCCCAGCCCCCACAGGCAGTTCTAGACAGCCCTCGCCTCATTAGCAATGGTTAATGGCTCACCCTCCTTGACTTTAAGTCCATTAATTCTGTTCGTGGAGAACAGATTATTCCCTTCCACTTCGCAGCAGCTTTTAAGATCACTCTGTCTCCTCTCCTGACCACCTCCAGCCCTTCCCAGCAGCCACTTCACGCCCAAAGCGTCCTTGTCTCCCCCAAAATGAGGAGCCCAGGGCAGGATGTCTCACATGGGGTTGCTCTCCACACGCTCCTGGACCAGCAGGAAGCTCTGTTCACATAACCCAAGGAAGCATCACCAATGCCTCGCCTGCTCCTGCAGCTTTCCCACCAAATTCCCAGCAATAATGGAATTTTATTGCTGGGCTGCAAAACTCCAACTTGCTGCTCACATCCTCCAGGGAAAATCCTGCTGTTCCCACGGCAACACTCCACACCAAGGTCCAGCAGGATGGGAGAAGGGAGGAGAGGGGATTCAAGGCACAAAGCGATGATAATTCACATTTTCCAAATTTCCCTCCCGTCACTCTGCTCAGCCCCACAACAGCCCCAGGCTTCCCGAGCGGAATTCCACACGCAATCCCTTCACTCACCGTACTGGATTTGAGCGCATCCCCACTGTCCTCTTCAGATTCTAGTGCAACAGGTAAAGATTTCTGTGGCGGGGAGAAGGTTAAGTCCCACCTCAGTAGCCGAGGTTCAGCTTTGTCCCCGAATCTCAGGTTTTCCAGTTTCTGCACCGTGGGCTCGGCAGAGGAAGCTGGCCTGAAATTCTCTTTGTTCTGGGACTTAGACCTCAGTCTCTGAACCCCGAAGCCCCGCTCTTCCCCGCGGTGCTCGTCAGCCACGCTCCTGCAGCCTCCCCCTTTGCTGTAGTGTCTTTTTTGGGTGTGAATCTCTTGCATATAAGAATCCATCCTCATGAGGGGCTTCATCTCCATCTCGTAGTTGCTCATCTTCTCCTCGTCCAGCTCAAGCAGCTTGGAGCTCCCTGAGCTGTGGTTGTGGGACCTGTGGTGGGAAGTCCATGAAACCGTGGCTGGGGAATCTGTCCACCTCTCTCTCGGCTTGTGGTTGGAGGTCGAATGTTTGTGTGCCCCGCTCCGACCTCTGTAGTCTTCAGGGACAGGGGTGGAGCCCAGCTGCCCGCTGCGCATCGTCCCGCTTCTGGCAGCGCGGCTCCCGCCCACCTTCTCTTCGCTCCAGCTGTTGGGGCGCAGGTAATCCCCGCCACGCCCCTCCAGCAACATCTGGATCTCCCCACCCCTCTCTTCGTCCACCGAGACCTGCCTGGAGAAGTGGGCGCTCTTGTTCCTGCAGGAGGGGCCGAGGGGCGGCGTGGAGGACGGGCTGGCAGGGAAGCTCTGCAGCGGGCTGTCGTCGGGGGTCAGGTCGGACGGGGTGGTCCCCTTGCGGTACAGCTCGGGGCTCTCTTGCTGCAGAGGTGTCCCGGTGGAGAGGACCTCGATGTCATCGCTCGAGTTCTGCCGCTTCGGCCGCTGGCATTCGAGCCCTTTGGGGGGCGGTGGCGGGGAGGAGAGAAGGGAGAGAGGAAGGCAACGGGGTTATTTCTGTTTCATGGATGCCCTGCGGGTTTTTCGTGGCACGGGACGAGGAGCAGAGGGTTGGGCGGTGGGGAACAGCGGGGTGGGATTGGGACAGAGGTGTCACAGCTGCTGGCACCACTGATGTGACACCGAACCTGCCCTGACCCCTGGCCTGCAGAACCACAGCCAGCACGGGAATGGCTTCCCAGCCCCAGAAATGTGGAGAAGTCACCAGTGATGCAGAGCTGCTGGGAGGGGGTTCTGGTGGTTTTTTGGGATCCATCTGACCACTTTTCCCATCAGTTCCCAGTCTGGAAGCATGAGAGGGGACAATCTGTGACGTGGCTGGTGGCACACCCTGGGCTCTGTGTTTGTGTGTGCTGGGTGTCACTGGGATCGCCCTGGGTGTCACTGGGATCACCCTGTGTGTGCCGGGTGTCACTGGGATCACCCTGGGTGTGCTGGGTGTCACTGGGATCACCCTGGGTGTCACTGGGATCACCCTGTGTGTGCCGGGTGTCACTGGGATCACCCTGGGTGTCACTGGGATCACCCTGGGTGTGCTGGGTGTCACTGGGATCACCCTGGGTGTCACTGGGATCACCCTGGGTGTGCTGGGTGTCACTGGGATCACCTTGGGTGCCACTGGGATCACCCCATACCCGCAGCCCTCACATCCCTCCTGGATGGGAACCAGCTCAGTTTTCATCCTGTGAGCTGCAGGAGGGAGATGTCACCTCCAGCTTTTCATAGGGAAATGGCCACATCTGGGCAGGTGTGCAAGAAAAACCCCACAAACCTCATACCCAGGAGCTTTCCTGCCCCTCACAGCCCAGCAGGACACGGACATTTCCCTGCTCAGAGCCTTGGATGGGATGGAAGGACAGGGGTGGCTGTGCCTTCAGGCAGAAGCCTGCTCAGGGCCACCTGAGGCCAGCACCCCCCATCCTCCTCATCCCACTGGAAACTCCTCATTCCTTCAACCCAGAGACTTCCCAGACAGCGTCACCCTGGGGATGGGGACTTCAGGAGGGGCTGAGTGTCCGTTGCTGCTGGAGGAACACGGAACAAAACCCTCCAACGTGTTCATCACTGAGGAAACACCAAATGATTTCAAGTGAGCTAATAGTGGTTAATTCTCCTTTTCCCCTCTCCAGTCGTTCCCAGCTAAAGCCATGCTAAATTGGGTGAATAATTTGATAAATATATTAAGTGCCTAATGCCCCTGAAATGCATCTAATTGCGATTGCCATGGCGAGACGAAACGAGGCTTGAAAAGGGAGAGCTCGATTTTCCTGCCATGGTTTAAAAATAAACGCTCGGGAGCGCCTGCTCGGGTCTCTGCACTTCTGCTGGGTAATTTTCTCTCTTGAATCTTTTTGGGGAGCTGCTGGGATGTGCCTTCACCCCTGCCAGGGTTGGGATACACACAGGGAATGATGGAGCATGGGGATGGATGTCCCCATCGGAGCACTGGCAAGGGAAGGAAATAGTAAAAAAGCTGCTTGGAAATCTATCCAAGCCATTTATGGGAAATGGGAAAGTTTGTCCCAAGTTTTTTGGGACAATGCTCACATAGTCCAGCCTTCATTTTTGCCCTGTTTGTATGTGGGAGACTGAACCTCCTGGTATTTATCCCTGAACGATCCCGGTATGGGTGGGAAATGGCTGAGAAGGAGAAAGGTGGAGCTCACCCCTCTGTTTTCCTGCAGAATGTCTGTCTCTGGGATAAAAGACAAACTTTTTAGGGCTGTTTTCCAGGCATTCCTGTCCCAGCCACTTTCCAAGATCACAAATGGGAAACTGAGGCGCAGAGGGAATAAATTACTTCAGCTGACAAAGCTGGAAATCCACCTGTGAGAACGGGCTCACCCAAGGCTTGGGGTGTCCCTGGTTTTTGGGCTTTATCTTCCCCAGTTCAGGGATTTTGCTGGAATTCCAGGGATTTGTGAGCTTCCCACCAGCTCCAAGGCCTCCCGAGCTGATCTCCAGCCCCCCAACCA
>VZRS01013254.1:35035-65283 GCA_013398055.1 Ifrita kowaldi | reverse complement strand
TAATAATAATAAAAAAGGTGTGCGTGTGAATTTGTGGGTCTTGACCATTCGCACTGTAATCCCCTCGTTTGTGGTGGAAAGGAAAATAACATCAACCTTTTTTTTTTTTTTTTTTTTTTTATTTAAGGTTTTTTTCTTCCCTGGTNGGCGTTTTGTCTTCCTGTGTTAGAAAATAAAAATTAATTGTGTTGGTGCAAACCTGACCCCATAGAATTTCTTGGATGAGGTCAGCTGTCCCTTCAGAAAGCACAGGGGCCGAAGGGGATTTCTACAGCCGAACTTCAGTGTGGGAGGGAGAGGCTGCTTTATACACAGCTCCCTCCAGGCCAAAACAAGCACCCAAAATAAGCCAGAAAGAAAGGTGGGCAAGTTGATATTCTGACAATTTCTAGTGCAAGTTTTAAAAAGTGGAAAGAATACAAGCTGCATGAAAATCACAACTCCCTGAGTGTGTGTGTGTGTGGAGGGGGGAGGAAATCAAGATTAGGTCACCCCTAATGGTTGATTTAACTGCTACATGATACTTCTACAGTGCATACAGCAATCTGGACTTCTGAAATTTACTTTTTTTTTTTTTCCCCTGCTGTAATGCAGGTATATGAAGCTTTATCCTGAAGCAATTCCAGTGTGCATTATGAAGCCAGGATAGCAGCTTTCATTAACTGATACATACTCTCATTACTTCACAAATCACACATCTTTCTTCAAAGACAGACATGAAGGTGGGGGAAAAAAAATAGAAGAGGGATTGGGTCTCACTAAAGCACAAAAGGTACTCCCTGAAAGAGAAGTGCTCTCTTTGTGACTTGCAGTCATTTGGATAAAAGTTCACACAGAGGTTGTTAATGATTTAAACTCCAAAACCTGTTACTACAATTGAAGTAAAATTATTTGAAGCATGGCTGTTTCATATATCTCTCTTTGTGTAAGAAAACTTTGAACTTAGCAGAATACATAATCAAAATTGTGAGTCAGATGTTGCAAAAATAAAAATACGCATTATTCTAGCAGGTATACCTGTTAGAATTTTTTGGCTTTTGACAACCTGACTCATCATTTTATCACACTATTTTTTATCCTAACTTAAATTTTTAAAAAATAAACAGCTGCCTAGGAAAATAGAAAACACCAAATCTGCAACCTAAATATTTTAAAACAGTCAGCTTAAACTCTTAATCACCTCAATTTAGAATGGTTTCACATAATCTTATACCCATTTTACAGCCACAATGAGCCTTTCAGAAGGAAAAGAATCTAAACAGGATTTAAAAGATTACATATATGACAGTCCCAGGTTCACTAACATGCCTATGCAATTCTGAGTTTTGAAACCACATGTACAGGGTACACATCTACTGAGACAAAACAGATTCCTCCTTGCTTCAGCTGGTTTATCATTTCATACAATGCAGCTAAAATACTTCATTTTCATGGAGAGGTTTATTTATTTTTAATCCAGAGGTAAAACCAAAGTGTATAACTGTCAGTACTGGAGATTTCTGGGGGTAGGGATGAGTTCAAACTGCTGCCTTGCACTTACTCATGACCAAGAGTACCAGAGCCAGAGTTCCCTCAGAATACTTAGGTCCTGTCTTTTCCCTCAGTTCTCCAGTTTATGTTGGTTTTGGGGATTTCCACAGTGTTAGTAGTGATAACCAAAAATATCAGAGGCATTCTTCACTATTGCTCACAAACCTCAATTTCGACATGCCTGGGACTAGCAACAGAACTTTGTTCACTGTAGGAGTTGCAATGCTAGACCAGATTACTTATTTTTTCATTACATTCTAATGGCAACTGTGTTGAACTAAGCCAGCTTTGTGAGCAGCGACCGAATGATCCTGTCTGTGCAGGAGGCCACAAAGTGGCCATTTCAGAGAGGGAAAGAGTACTGGCTCTGTGCTATGATCCCCCACTGCTGTGGCAGCCCTTCCCCAGGTGCTCTAGGAGAACAGGACACAGGAAATATATGTTCTTCACTATCACTCTTTCCACCCTCTATTCCTCGTGCATTTCTGGCATAAATTAATGTTGACATTGTCAGCATTAATTTACAATGTGCTGTGCGGGCTTTTTTCCCCCTCCATCATTTGAAACCCCCTTTAGGGGAGTTGAGGTGGCTGCAGCAAAAAGGCACCACGGGAACACAGTTCTCTGAAAGGGCCATGGGGACTGGCACACAGCAGAGCAGCCTTAAATCTCTCTGAGGGTGACCTTGGCTGCCATAGACATCCTAACAGTTTTCCTAGGAGTTTAGTGGGCCAAGCCTTAAGCGTGTTCTGCAGTGAAAGAAATCCCAATGCTTGAATGAATTATCAGGGAGAAACTATATACTTTAGCTTTGAAGAGTTTCTAACCCCACACTTGGAAATACTCTTTGGGAGTAACTTGGTTCTTCATCTCTATCGTGGCTAAGTGCATTACTCCAGATATTGTCCTAGTCAAAAGATAGTATCCAGTCTTCCCACTGAAACCATAGGCACACCAGTCCTCACTCCCACTATTTTACACATTGATTTAAGGAAGGTGACTAAGGGCATAACGCCATCTAAAAAATAATCTTCCATTTTGTGTTTGGTGGTATAGCACAAAAAAAGAAGAATTAAGTCGGCTGACCACACTTTTGAACATTTTTTTATCCAAACACAAGAAAATAGTTGCAAGTCTTCCACAGATAACATAATATAAATAATGCATTGCTTCTGCAGGTCCTGCTATTAATAAATAATGGTTGTATGGCACCTTCCAAACATCAAACCTCGTTACACATATGAATTAAGTTCAGCTCCAGAAACCACTTTCGAACAAAGTAAATATTCTCTTTGCTTACACATGAGAAAAATGAAACAAATTGAGTAAATAAGGTTTTAAACAGTAATAAATGATGTAACATTCCTAAAGCCTTTGCAGGGTGTCTAGCATCCAAACTGTCTTTATGCAATGTACCAAATATTTGAAAAGGTTGCTAAACAGAAACTTAAAAATTACCTGGCATTCTTGCTTTATTCTTTGCAACTTTAAAGAGTTCCGTTCCCAGGGTCAGATTTTTTTTTCAAGAAGTGTACTGAGTGGAAAAATAAGACCATTTAAACCAGTTCCTGGACCCTCTCAAACCAAACTATGGCCACCTCTGCTTTAAGTACAGCCTACCAAAATGATGGCCAGGTCAGCTGTGTGTGTCCCTGAGCATGCAGAGGAAAGTTATTCAGGCTCCACAGGCTCTTTTTAAAGTTACTCCTATCTTTGGATTAATTTTCTGTCAACCACAGGCAAATACCTTCTATAGCCTCTGTATCTTCAATATGTAAGATGAGGGCCACTAGTTTTAATTGAAATTACCATCTCTCTCACATGTGTTGGCCATTACCCTTAACAGCATAAACTCCTCTAGTTTAAATTTATGCCAGTATTTCCATGCTCAGCAGTAACTACAAATCAGTCCTTCAAACAACACTTGATTACAAACTTCTCTTTCCTCCTAAGCCTTTGAAAGGCAAACACAAACGGATGGACAAGTCCATAGGACAACAGCTCATGGATACCATCATCCATGTTTGCGATTGCTCTGTAAACAAATAACATTAAGATAGGTTTGTTAGAATAATTAATAATGACAAGTTAGTGACTGGCAAGGCCACCAACCAAGCCCACAAAGGCCAATGAGCAATGATCAGAAGCCATTGCTGTCTGATGAGTATCATCCTGGGACAGATAACAAACAATTACCAAGTGGGAGATGCAGTTTAACCAGCAGATCCTAAATGACACATGAGCTTTAGCTTTTTTAAAAGACAACCAAATTCTCCTTCTGCAAAGTTTTTAACCTTTCTTAAAACGAAAGGAAAATGAAAGGCCCACAGCCCCTTCTAAGCAAGAACTCCTGCAGAGAGCATATTGAATCACAAATGTACTTTAAGACCAAGAATTCCACTACAGTCTCAAAGCCTCCAAATGGAGAGGCATCAAGGAGGAAGAGTGCAATATGACCTATGCCTCTTTGCTAAAACACAACCAGTTTTCTCAGAATCTTGTCTAAATCCTGGCAAACTAACTAGCCATCATCACTTCATAACAAACTTTAGCACAAGATGCTTCTAGTTGAGGTGCAAATTTAACACGTTAATACTTCTTCAGAAAAACCATCGTGTTTATATTTTTCAGCTGTTAGAATAGCACACTACCAAGGAAAGATGATATAGCTTCTAATTTCAATAAAAAAAAAAAAAACCCAACACTGTAAGGCTGTTAAGGCTGGTGGCCTTAAACTCGTGTGGATATATAATCCTAGATTTCACAGGCCAGAAATACATTAGTCTATAGGTCTGAAGAGGGACCACACATTAATGTCCACATAACTTTGTTGCTACTTAAATACTATAGGATGCTTCTTCAGAGTTACCAAAGAGGTTCATGATTCTTACTTTCCCGTAACTGCAGCTGGCTTTTCAATTTCATAATTATGTAATATAATGATATTATATATAACATAATTACATATAATATATTATATATCACCCCTTCACATCCCTTTAGTGTAAGCCTATTTTGCAAAAAACAAAATGCCCCCCAAACCAACGAAAAAACAACCAACCACTCACTTGACCATAGGACTATTGGAGCTAGGCCTACAGATACCTGAAATGCAGAATTTCTCCCCCAAGAGTGAGCAACATCTTACCCAGTACAGATTAAATATAGAAAAAATAAATTAATATTTTACAACATAAAACACTAAGCAATTTCTGAGCCGATGAAAAGAATTTGTTTAGTCAACTGAGGACTGGAACACTTAGCTCAGGGCTACTGCAGTTACAAATGTGGAAATAAAGAAGGATAATTATCTGCTCCAATCCTGATCTTTTTGCATAATTTTATATTGTACATTTAAGTACATTGAAATCAATAACCTTACCCCACCCTAAGAACGGCCTAAGGTAAATCAGAGTGAGACCCAGACAACTCCTTCTCTCATTTTGCTTCTGCTTAATAGTTTGCTGGTGGCTGGTTAACTGAAGGCTTAGACATAGACTTATTATCAAACACCTGCCATGGTTCTAAGGCGTTACCTCCTCCTGGAAAAACCACCCCCCAAACTGGCAAAACAGAATGGATTTGGCCTCCTAACTTCAGAGAAGTCTTGCAGCTTCGTTAAGTAGCAAAGCAACAGCATTTTAAGCCACAGCTGTTTGCTAAATGGAAGTGTGTCCAAGTTTTTAAACACCTTGTTACATTTATGTTGAAAGGCAGAGTCTCTGCTGCACCAGCAAGGTGGCAAATTCCTCAGGGAAATCAATTCTGGTTTCTCAATCAACCAACTAGTTTTCTACTGTTAAATCACTAGAGTAATACTGAGACTGGGCTGGACCATGAGAGCTGACAAGACCCCAAGGAGCTCAGCTACCATCCAGGACCGTGCATTCACCAAGCTCATCTTTCACACACAGCACCTTATCAGAGACACAGCAGCAGGAAGGCAGGCACAGAGGGGCATGTCAGTGGTACTGATGCCAACTAGGCCCTCTTTGGAATACCTAAACAGCTTAAAGAAGGGTGAGATAGAAGGGTGTTTGGGAGACAAGAAAATATGGTGGTGCTGAGATTTTACATTCCCAAGGAAAAGAAATCCACTAGGATAAGGGAGGGAAGGACCATGTAGAGGATCAAGCTTGTAGCAGAATTCATCTGCCTGGTGTGATGAATTTCACAGGGAATTCAGCTATGCCTGACCATGCTGCACGTTCTCAGCAATCGGCCCTCACCTACTGGCAGGCAGAAGGGTTTGGGCTGCAAGTCAGCCTGCTGAGCATGAAGTAATGCAGCCTGTAGGAAATCTCTCCTTGCATTGGCACTTCCCCATCGGGCTGTACAACACACAGGAAAAGGTAATTTGTCTTTTGAGATATCCGGAATAAAGACCAGCTTCCTCAACCCCTGCTAACACTGATGGAAATACTGTTTCTGGTCCCTACTTTTCAGCAACTCTAAGGCCACCCAGTGTTTTCAAGTCTGTAGTTTACAGAAAGATGCAAATTATTTGTCCAAAAGAAATAGACTAATAATGGTGAAAAATCCCACAGAGTGGCACTAAACTTCATGAGTAGGAAAAGAGGAGAAGTGGTAATACCTGGAGGGAAGCAGCTTTCATTTCCACACAAAAACGCTGAGGATTGCATCCTCAACAAGTTTGCAGATGATATAAAACTGGAAGGAGTGGCTGATAACACCAGATGGTTGCCACCTTTCAGAAGTACTACCTCGACAGAAGTGGGCAGAGGAATGTCCTGAAGTTCAAAAGGGGAAATGCAATGTAACGAGGAATAGCCCTGGGCAGCAGCATATCCTAGGCATCTACCAGCTGGAAAGCAGCTTTTCCAAGAAGGACCTTGGGATCCTGGCAAACAAGAAGGTGACCACAGGCCAGCAATGCACCCTTGGAGCCAAGAAGGCCACCAGGAGGAAGACAGTTGCCAGCAGGTCGAGGGAAGTGATCCTGCACCTCTACTCAGTGCTGGTGAGGCTGCATCTGGAATGCTGCATCTCATTCAGGACTCCCTGGCATGAGAAAGATCTGGACTTACTGGAGCGAGTCCAGTACAGGGCCACAAAGATGATTAAGGGACTGGAGCATCTACTGTATGAGGAGAGGCTGAAAAACTGAGGCTGTCTGGCCTGGAGAAGGGAAGGTTTGGAGGGATCTCATCCATTTGTACAAATGTCTGATGGACGGGAAGGAGGTTGAAGGAGTCAGACTCTTCTCAGCAGTGTCCATCACCAGGATAAGAGGCAAGGGGCACAAAATGAAGAAAAAAAAAAGCAAAACCAAAACCAGAGCAACACCCCAAAACCAAATCAAACAACACAACACCAATATTCCATCTGAACACAAGAACACAAATTTTTTTTTTTTTTTACCATTAGGAGAGTCAAACGCTGGCACGGGTTGACCAGAGAGGTTGCCTGAACAACTTAGCTTACCCTGTTTGAGCACTGAGGCTGGACTAGATGATCTTAAGAGGACTCTCCCAATCTAAGTGGAAGTTGTTGTAATGTGAGCATTTACTGTTTCCTAAACATGGTATTCATGTCTGGTTTTATGGGAGCAGTTTACAGAACACAAATATTCCACTAGGCTTTTTTAGCTACCAGGACTCTTCACCAAAAACTCTCTTATGATATCGAGAACTCGTTAATGTCCAAATACTTATTCTTAGAATTGCTACTGGTTTATGAGCTACTTAACGGAAAACATGAGTTAATCATTCCAAAACCATGGTTGACGTTTTACTCCCTCACTCTTCTTCCCTCACTATGACTCCTATCCTGAAGATCATACAAAACATTATATAAATGAACATATAACTACAGAGCAGGTAGAAGAGTGACTGTATTTTTAATCCCTCTAAAATGCAAGCACTGGAAGTTGGCTGCCTTTTTCTTCGACATTTGCAAAGCATCATTACCTCCACGTTTCAGTTGGGGACATGCACTCTGCCTGTGGTAGTTCACCAACAAAGCTCGATGTAGAATTTTAAGGCTGCTGTTCCCAGCAAACCATTATCATCAACACATCCCTGACATGTAGGTGCTGTGGCCACAGGA
Source organism: Ifrita kowaldi (assembly GCA_013398055.1). Lineage (NCBI taxonomy): Eukaryota > Metazoa > Chordata > Aves > Passeriformes > Cinclosomatidae > Ifrita > Ifrita kowaldi. The sequence goes on along the minus strand of VZRS01013254.1, from coordinate 57,684 downwards.
TTTAATTGCTTTCCTCGCTAACCTGCAGCCATACTTCCTTAGTGCTATTCTCTCCTTTCACCAGTAAGCACTCAAATTTACTCATATAACCCCTCGTATGTGTTGGCTGCTTGCACTAAAGGTGCCCAGGTCATGAAAGTAAAATTCATGAGGTACCCATATAATTTGACTATTTATTACTCCTATTCTCATTCAGCTTTTGGGAGGGAGAGAGACACGGCTGCGCACTGAGAAACACCGGGGGATTTCGGCAGCGTCACTCAAGACCTAAGGGGCTCGACGCTGCAAAGAGGTCGTGGTGGCTCTTGGCAGCGAGTGGCGTGCTCCTGCCTGCAGATGGAGTCACGGTCCCAGGGAACACGCTCTCACGTACTTCTTTTCCCCCAACTCGAGCAACAAACAAATGAAGGAGCTGTGGGACACGGGGGTTGCCCCTCTGTGTGCTTCCCTCCTCAAAAAAAAAAGAGCAACTGTACGAATGAAGAATCGAGAGTCTGAAAATGGAAGAATACACAGATTCACTCAAATACTTTCTAGTCTATCTCTTTGTATATGTCCCCCCCCAACAAAAAATTTCCACATTTTTTGTATTAAAGAAGAAAGAGGGGAAGAGAGAAGATGAAGTGTTCTTAAAGGGAGGAGTACTTTTTCCATATTTCCTACATGGAGGATGTAGCACAAGCCAGAACCAATAGAAGCAGGTAGGAGCCTGAACAGGAAGTATCCCCTCCCTAACCAGAGAAGGTATGGATCTCCCACTTAGTCTTGTGAAGGTCATCAGGCAGAGGATAAGAGGGAAAAATCAAGGTGAATGACTTTTAGAGAAGAGGTCCAGCAAGGCCATAGACCTGTGCAAGATTCAAGATGTTATTGTTGGGTTTTCTTGGAAATCTTTATTAAAGTTTGGAGGTTTTAGTCATTCTAATATAGTGAATGGCAGCTTATAAGAAAATGAGTAAGCCTTCTTGGTCTCAATAACCATTAAGCTAGGTGGCCTCTCCCCCAACATGCCAAGAACAGCGTCCATCAGAAACAAAATATTTTGGTTGCCTTGTGAACCCTACAAGAGCTGGATCATGTCAACTCAGAAGGGAAACACTGTGATGCTTTCATTTACATGGGGAAAAAAACCAAAATCAGGGGCTTTTAAATCATCTTCTGAGTAGCAAAACAATTGGGAAGTGGGCCAAGAAGATACTCAAGAGCAGTTTTCCAAGAGAAAACAGCATTGGAGAGGGTACCTCAATGCAGCTGAGATTAGGAAGAAAGTGTGGAACACCTTTCTGGTCTTCTAGTGTAAAAAAAAGAAAAAGCCTGCACAGTGGAGTAGAGAAACTCTCCTGTCCAGGGTTTATCAGGCTTATATGATTCATACAACCCTCCAGTCCCCACAGCTGTGGTACCATGTCAGACATAATTAGTTCTGCTGTCCAGCTGGGTATGCTAATCAAGGAAGCTGGGTCAAGTCTGCTGCCCCACCTACTTCTCTCCCTTCCATAGCTCTTAACCAACTTATGAAAAATGTTGAGAACTCATAACACTCTTCACTGGAGAATATAAAAATATGAAAACTGTCCTCCTCCATTGCTGTCATTGTTGGAGAACTTCACAGCACATGGGCTCTTACCAAAGGTCCTGCTTTATGCACTCAGTGCCTCTGAGTTACCAAAAAATAGTTAAGTCCAAAAAGTTACTGGGAGCTAGATACTCCAGGTTCAAAAATAAGAAACAAAAAAACAAAAAAGAAAAACAAAACTAAAACATCACCCAAACCCCACCCAAATGAAGCTAAAAAGATGAAGATATTTTAGTTTGCAAGGAAAGTCGGAAGACTTCTGGCTTGACAGCTCAAATATTTTAGCTGGCTGAAATTGTCACACCATCATGCAGTAAGAGAGAATACCTAATTTATGCACGTTTTAAGCTTAGGGTCCCTCTCTCTTCCCCAAGTTACCTCTGAACTGTTGCCTCATCCAGTTCTTTACATCTCCCTGTTTCTCCCATTTTATCTTTACAACTGAGGCACATCCCTCCCCTTCACCCCACCCCAGAACATTGTTCTAACCTACATGAACATCTAAACTTTATATTCTTCCTCTGATTGACCATCCTATCCAATTCAAAACTTCCAGTTTAATTTGTTACTAAAAGTCAATCATCCTTACCAAAATCTTTCCCACCTCCAAACTGCCACGCCTTCAGCAACTTCCTGTATTATGAAGATTTTTCTGACTTTTAGTGTCTTTCAAAATGGGTTGACCATACTTTTCAAACTGACCTTCCCTGACAAATTGCTCCTCTCCAGGCTCTGTTAAAGTCTCCCATTATCTCAGTGACACTGTCTCCAGCAAGGCTTTCCATACTACTGAGTGTCATATTCTTTTTAGCTGCTCCCTGTACAACCGAGCCTCGGGTTTTTACTGGCACTGTAAAGCCATCTTATAGACAAAGTGGTAACACATGATTTCACCGTAGGGTCAGGAAAGAAAAAAAAAAATTAAAGAAACCTCAAAGGCCTTTAGAAGCCTGTCTTAAGGGATTGTACCTGCTCAGACTCCAGGCTGAGGCACCTATGCTAGCAGGCACTTGAAAGTAAGGTACTTCTTTCATGGCTCACATCTCAAAACCAGGCAACTTTTCAGGCCTTGCTCACCAGCATTTTAAGACAGGACCTCTACCCAAAATCCTGTTCCCAAAAGGGAGAAAGTATGCTGAGGGAAAAGGCTGTGCCGATACACAGAGGATGGCAAAGTCACCAATGCAGAAAGGTTAGGCTACAGGCCAATACTTGTTTCCTAGTGATAAGGTTAACAATACTGAAGATAAGAATGACTTATTTATGGGTGCAGGAATAAAAAATCCTGCACGAATTAAGTGATTTTTGCATCTCTCTAAGCAAGGACAAGCTCGCCATTCCATCAGCCCAAGACACGGCTGCCTGCTGAGACCCCCCCCACAGCTCCGCGATGAGCCCGAGCGGAAGGAGACTGGCACCAGGCGAGCAGACACAGGGCACCCAGAACGGTGCCGCTCTCCCAAGGCACTCCCTTGGCTCTGCGGGTCCCTTTCCCGAGGTTTGGGGGGAGCTCCTGCCTTTGCCGTTCAGAGCGGGGGGGCGGCGGCGGGCTCCCGTCTCTCCCACGGGCTGCAGGGAGCGGCCGGCGCGGGGGGAGCCGCGCTCCAGCCGGTCCCGGAGCGCAGCCCAGCCCGGCGGTACGAGCCGCCCTGAGGGGCACCCGGTGGCCGCTCTGCATCGGGACGGGACGGGGATGGACGAAGGGGCCGAAACCACCTCGCTGTCATACACAACAGGCAGCGAGTGTAAGGATGTGTTTACCCCACTCTTGCGATATTGAGCCTACTGGGACAATTCCAGCCCTAACTTGAGCTTTCCTCGCTTCTGTCCTTATCTTCGGTTCTTACAGAGTGACTCTTAGCATGGTTTGGATGGAACCATGCTCAGTGCAAAGGAAATGCTTCGTTTCCTTTGGATTTAAAACAAGTACCATTAAAAACCCCCCAGACCAACCAAGTCCACCGGAGCAACGTGCAACAGTCTGTGGCACTACTGTTTCTGCTCCTCGAAGGTAAATATGCTGAATCACTGAAAATTAGATCATTAAAGCAAAATTTCAGGCAGGCCTTTAGCTACCACATAGTAATGTAAGCTTTTGAATAAAACTAATATAAGAATTAGGGGGTAAAAATACCCAAAAACTCAACAACAAACCAGAAGAATTCATCAATGCCACCTTAGAACTAACCAAGCTGGTTGGCTGTGTATTTGCATGGCTCAATTTGTGCCTGAGCACAAGCCCAAAGATATTATGTTTAGCAGCCAACTTTTCCCTTTTGCTTAATTAAAACTACAACGTGGATAGCAATGTTTTAAAGAAAATGACGTAGTGGAAAAGCACATCTATTTGCACTTTTAAAATCTCTCCATATACTCTACTAGGTTGTTGGTGAGCCAAAGCTGCTGTCTGTCCCTTGATACCTGCCCATTTCAGAAGCTTCCCCAGTTCAATATCCTACAAGATCTGCTACTTGAGCAGTAGCTTTCATCTGGGCCATTGTCATGTGGGTTTAGCTGTGGAATGGCTCGTTATTAATGCAGAAGATGTGAATGAGACTCTGGAGGAGTTATGAATTTCACCCATTAATCTCAAACCAGCCAAATGTGTAAATGCTAATGCTGTTAACCATTCAGCTTCCAAAACAAGTTTTCTGATACTGCAATTTCTATCCCAGACCTTCTTCACAAGGCATTCATGAATGTTCCTACCCACCAGGAACAACTGCTGCAAAAAGGCACACGCTCCACAGCAGTGTCAGAGAAAGAGCTAAACACAAAAGTTAGGATAAAGATGACTCCAGATGGTATGCAGTTGTGGCTTAATAAGTTGCTGCTCATCAGCTGAGCTTCCCTAACTGTTCTTGCACACCCTCTTCAACTGTTGTAATGGCAAATACAATGTGTTACACTAAAATACCTTTCTTTCACTTCAAATGTGCTAGAGAGGAGAAAAACATGCAGTCAGCTACCTCATTGTGCCATTGTAACTCAATAGCCTGTGATAGTCTACACAATCCTAAACCAGTGGGTTTTCAAAGTTCTGAATTGGAGAACATATACTGGAAATAAAGGAGTCACTCTGCCAATTCATTCTGGATTTAGAAGCCAAGTTTTCAGTTGTTAATACTCGCCTGTTTTAGTTCTACCATTTTTATTATATTTTTTGATGACCGTGTACTGAGCATCTAGAAAATTAGTACTTTTACCACTGACCTCAGGTCTGCACTTTCCACTTGTTCATTTGATTTTAAGTTGGTCACAGCAGTAGCATTGCTGATGCAGTCACATTTGGATGTGAGATAAAGCATCACACAAGGCACAAATTCAGAAGAAATTGGTTTAAAAAAATGGAACTTTTTGTAGTCTCACCTCTAGGGCAGAATCCAGAATTGTGTTAAGCCACTGAGGTCCCCACATAGCTCACTACTGCAGGTACCTCAAAACCATAGCTGTGGCCCAACCACACACTAAGAAGTTTCATAGGGCTGGCAGAAAAGGGGTATCACTTTTATTAGTTGTTTATGCATTTTCCTCAACAAGCTTCCCCATCCGACAGAGCCAAATATCAGGCAATACATGCACATTTTCCTTCAAGAAAGAAATTGAGCTTAGCTTACCTGTATCCTGGGGCTCACTAAGCAGGTCTGTGTGTCATCAACCTTTCTTTTAGCTTCTTCCCTTCTCCTCTGCTCCTTTGATCTGGAAGAAAAGAGTAGCAACACTCACTGGTCAAACTGCATGCTATGTGGTTCAGTCTCAGTTGGAATTCAGAGAACTTTTAACGATGAAAGTTCAGTGTAGGTGCTTCCAGGGCCAAACAGCAGCTGAGGTTTTTTTCCCTTAATTGCCATCATAGATGTAGGTAAGGTTTAGGCTGGGGGGAAGGAGGCCAGGTAGGTTTGGGTTTTGGCTTTTTTTTTTTTTTTTAAACTGTTAGACACTAGCCCCTGAACAGAGTTTGGGCAAGCATAAGAGTGTGGCATCTTCCCCACCACCACTTCTAACAGCTCAGTTTATTTTTGTAGAAGAGAAATAGTAATAAGACTCCCTTAAAGGTATAGGACAAGCATTAATGAGCTAAAATAACCAAATTTTGCTGTTAGCCTTCAGCTACCTTCCTGTCAGTCTGTCTTAGCCTGCATCTTCTTTCAGGGAAATTCTCCTGGCCACCAGACTCTCTGCCTCTCCACACAAGAGTTTCCCTCTGAGGGAAACCAGGATTCATTCCATCACAGACTCAGGTGGCAGCCAGGCTGCTAATCCACTGACCAAGACTTGCAGGTGCAGCTGATCAAAGTATTATTTTTCCTCCCTTTGGTGGAACACCCCAACTATTTTTATTTTTTTATTCCCCACTCCCAGAGTGGGTGCTAGGGAAAACAGAGGATCAAACCCTGATGTTGAAATCCTACTGAATACTTTTCTGTTCTACAGCATTTTTTTCAAATGAAAACCAGCTTTTCCCCAGATTTCTTAATAGGCATAAATTTAAAATTTGAGTTTCTTTTCAATGGTCCTGATAAAGCCTCAAGTTCTGTCAGCTTGTTTTCTAGGCTCATACATCTTTCACTGACAATCACAGCTCTATAGAAACCAGCTAGGCTGGGGACAGAAGAGATCTATTCTGAAAAAAAGGAAAAAAATCTCCTCAAGAAGTATCTATAAACAGAAATGGCTATCACATCAACATGAGATGAGAATGCATGTATTTACCACTGACATAATGCCAGCATTTTACAGAAAAATCCTTTTCTACTGTAAGTTCTTTTTTTTTAATCAGCTTTTTCTACCATACCTGAGTACACACCCACGAATATTTTATTCAGTTATTTAGTACACTTAGGTCAGCAAGCAGTGTCTGAGAGCCTGAAGAGGAAAGAACTCGCCCTTCATTCACTCGAATAGTCCTTCCATGCATCCATTGTCATCAGCCAAATCCAACGTTTTAAGTCACACCTTTTAAAGGTAAATAACACAAGGATTTATGAGCCCTGCTTCCCATGCTGAAACACCAAAAAAACCCCAACCCAGAAGCAAACAGTTCAGCTCCAGCAGCAACACAACTGTTGCACATTTGCCATAATTAGTAATTACTTACTGTGATTACCAATTAATCATGAATTAGTGAAATCCTGGTCCCAATTCAATCAATGACAAAATCCTCACTGATCTGCTCATAGTTAAGGTCTTGCTCATAGAGGCTGATGATTCCAGCTCTCATGCACAAAAGCAAATTGTTCCAAGGTTTGAGCCACTTTACTGCCCCAGCTGCTCTTTTCCAGAAAAGAGCACCCCTTTTCCAGAAATCAATTTGCCCATAACAGAGTCAGCAGAATTAATCACATACCTTCACCTTAGCCACTGCATTTTGCAGTCCAGGTGTTAAGACACTGCCAGGCAAACTCAGCTTCTCCTGATCCAGATGAAACAGCTGCTGGCCCATTTCTGATGCCCGGGCACCCCACCCCCCCAGCTCTGCTGATTTCACTTTCTGCATTACTATTTTCCAGTTCAGATTTGAAATCTTACTGTTTTAAGGTTGGATTTTTTTTTTCTCATTTAAGAACACAAAACTTAGGGTGATACACTAAGCTTCTGCTGGGGACTGTGCCAGAGGAACACAGGTAACTTGCCAGAGGTTGAGTGCCACTTCACAGTTGTCCCCTCCCAAACCAATTCCACTTCATTGAGCCACTTTGCTATTGACAGAGTTTTAGACATGCAGCAGTGTCAGGTTTTGTTCCAAAACTTTTTGGAATTAGTGGAAGATACCAGGCTTGGGGAATTTTAAGCAGTAGATAACAAATGCAAATTCTGCTAATCTTCAGTATGATAGAGAGGCAGTCACTCAATGTAACCTAGATTTCTAGGTTACCTTCTGTCAAAAGAGAGAGTTAAGCAATTGTTCTCCATCCTGTGGAAGTTAGGATGAATTTCTCTGGGGAAGCCTTGCTCTCTCCACGGACTGCAGAGGGAACTGAAAGACTGGGCCAGCTCGAAACAACAAATTTGTAGGTTCCTAAACCTAGCTTAAAGGCAAACTCCAACTTTTAAAAATAAATAATTATTTATTTAATGAAAAGGAATGCCATCTGGCTAAAAGGGATGGCATTTAACTAACAGGAATGCTGTGTCCTAAGCCACCATACATCATGTGACACAGCCCAGTAACGTGGTGTGGTTTGACATTCCGTGGCAGTACAGAGCGAGCAAATCTAAGCAATTGCCACCCACCTTGTCCATCATTCCTCCTTTTCTGCACCACACTAGCAAAAGCATTTGTGTAGCACACAGTGAACAAGACTGGAAAACAGATGTTGCTAAAATTAACTCAGGAAAACAAAAACTTGGAGTCACTCACCATTCAGATGGGTTCCCAAAGACCCTACAAACTGCACCTCCAAAGGGGAAAACAAGGGCTGCCTATGACTGAATGGCCATTAGAGCCATGCTGGCTGAGACCACACACTTTGCCTGCAGTCCCCATGGCTGTTGTACACTATTAAGCATTTCACTCTATTCTCTTTCTCCATGCAGATGCTCATCTCCCAAGAAAAGACTCACACACCCCCTACCCTACTGACTGTTGTGACCCTCCAAACACGAGCTGTTAATGTGTATGGTATCGCAGAAGCTCGGTAAGGATATGCACAAGCAGAGCAACAGTGTCAGAAGCCCACCTGCTAAGTCTCTCTCTCCCCATCCCAAATCTGTCCCTTCCAGTTGCTCAGCACACAAGGCAAGTTACACAAAGGTCTGTTTGCTCACCCGCAGTTTATCAGAATTAGCTGCTGCTGTGTTTGCTAATCACCCTCTGGAAGGCTTTTGTCACAGATCAGACTTCCACAAGAAGCACACTAGGCCCACCACGAGCAGGAGGCCAGCACTGCAGAAACTACAGATTTGCAGGACTGATAAGTCCTGCTAAAGACTCATTGAAATGATCAGTTTCCTCTGAGAAGTGCAGGGAAGTTTGTAAACATCCTCCTCGGTGACTTGAGCAATTATACTTTCAGGTAAAATATTGAATAGCCTGGCCCTGGAGGTCGGTCCTACTGGGGTTTATGGTTTTCAGACCAGATAAAGACGATGCTTTTCCCCCTCCACCCTGCCAAGACACAATTGGGTAACTTGCAGGTTTCCTGATCTGAATAAATCTGTTACAGATTCTTGCTGAAGGAACTTCTCTTCACTGGAGCCATACTTCCTGGATTGCCATCCCAGCAGGCTGCTTCCACCTCCGACAGAGATCAGATAGCGCAGCCCCACCCATGAGCTCCTAGATTATACCATCCTCCCGTGGGGCAGGAGAAAGATCTGGGTCAGCAGTTTCTACACGGGAAGGTCACACGTCAGCTGAGTGACCTTGCAGGATTAGGAATGTAACAAGTCCTGCATCCATCACACTGTATCCCCATCACGGCTGCTGTGAATTCAGTTTGCCACCGGATTAAATACATTCCTGAAAGTTGCTTTAGCAACCCTCACTGCAAATTAAAATGATACTTGTCACTAGAAGTGAAGCTGAAGATAAATGAAGAGAAAGTGAAGAGGAAAGAAAAATCTCAGTATTTACATTCTATAAATACTTTACCTGTTCTTTTCTCCCTCATTTGTGTTACTGATTGTTTAGTGCTGGACTATTTGGCAAATATTCTAGAGTTACCTACACACCTTTCCCTGCTCTGATGAACTGAAACAAGTTGGAGGCCTTAATTTTCTCCTCTGCAACATTCTTCATACTTTGGTGTAAAGCATATTTAGAGGAAATGTAAATAAGCTAATCAATACTTTACACCTCAGTTAAATTACCACAAGCAAAATGTGGTTCTGATTGTCTTTCTCTTTGGAAACCCAATTAGTGAGGAAGCTTGGACCCAATTAGTGAGGGAGTTAAGGCAGAGGGGAAAAAGATCTGAGTTTTGAATGTTTTTTATATTATCGGTTCACGGTTTTTCCCCTTCTTTACAGTAAAAGTTTAAAAAATAGAAACTAGAACTTGGGGTTTTTTTGCCACAACCTCTGGATGATGCTTTGAAATGTTTAATTAACATGCTACACAAAACCATGTAAATGAGACTGACTTCCCCTGCTTTCAGTGGCTAAAGTAATGAAAAAAAATGTAACGGTAAAGAAAATGAAGGTTGAGATTAAAGAGGCCTACAGTTAATGACAGGCTGAAGTAGTTCAACTGTCATGTAATCGAAAATATTTGAGAATGGACAATAATTAAAGTCAGGCAAAGGATGAAGCCCAGATTATTATAATGAGATATGGTGTGTTCTTCAGGCTATTTGGAGGTTAATGTTACTTGGTTTCATGTGGTTACGGGTAAGTAAGTACTGTACTACCATACAGTAAAAATAATGTAACTGGATACATTCTGCTTCACAGTGACCCAAGGTTAATGGTAGTTGCTCTTAGTATATTTAAAAGGTTTAAAAGAGGTGTTACAACCTCAGCATTACAAATCCAGTGCAATGGCACTAGAAAATGGCACCAAACAGGCTGGCATAGTACTGGTGTTCGTGGTTCCATGAAAGCAGCTTCCAGCGTAATCTGTGTTGGCTTTTATCTGTATAATTACACTGACTGTGTCCATGAATTCTTTCATTCCTGAATGGCACCACCTTTTGAGCAATAGATCATTGGTATGCATCACTCTGATAAGGTATTACACTAATATATCATTAAAGCAACAGATGTATTAGTGTAATACATCACTGGGACAAAGCACTCTGATGATGATGTATTCCTGAAAGGATGGCACCAGGCAGAGAAGACGAGGCCCAGGAGAAGACTTTTGCTCAGTTTAATAGAATAAAAGGCATGCCTTCCTGGCACAAAAAATGTGATGCTCCCTATAAAGATATGGCACTGCTATTAATTGTATTCCCATTTGTATTGGTAATTTGAGGATCATATGGCTTGGAAAAAATTTACTGTGGATGAGGAAAAGATGTAATTTAAAAACATAACCTATCAGACTATTTCACAGTCTTTTCCTATAATGTCTGATCTCCTCAGCTCTCCAAACACCTCATCAGAACCCTCCCTGTGTTAAAAGCCTCAAGACGCCTATCCTGTTCTGGAGCAATGAGGCTGCGGGTATGGTTCAGGGCAGCTGGTGATAACATGGCCTTGCAGAGTTTGCCTGAGGAATGGGGCTCTGCTACAGAAACAGGCAGAGGGCAAGAAAATTCCTAAAATTGGCCTTGGAAGCTCTTGCTGAGTCCCTGCTTCTGAGGGCAGGGATGATGCCACAGCCCCCACGCCAGCCAGCACAGGAGATGTATTTAAATACTCAGAGACACATGCAGCTTGAGGCACAGACTGGCCAGTTCTGTCGCAGCCTCTGTGTATCAGCCTGCCTCAAGCCTTCCCACCTCTCTGGATTCCAAAAGCCCTAGGTTATCTCACGAGTTCAGGGATATATTTCAAAGGCATCTCATATATTTGATTACAAAAGATGCGTGCTGATGTATGCAACAGAGGTGAGGGCTGTGAACAATCAGTCCTCTGAAGCAGTCATCCTTTGTGTTCTATCCATTTTCAGCCCATAAAATTTCTCACTCAAATTACAATTCAAATGACAAATGAATAAACCTGAAAAAAAAAATTAAAATAATTGCTTAAACACAAAGGTCCCTATGACAATACCTTTAGTAGTGCAGAGTTGGGTTCTGTTCCTCAGCCCTTGTAAGGCAAGGGAGTGTTCAGGTTCACTGGTGACCAAAGTTGGGTTCTAAATGAAATTGAGATGTAAGACTGTCCAGTTTCAAAATAACTCTAAACAGCTGAAGTATTAAGTGGTAAGAGCAGGATAGCTATGGAGAAAGAAATAGGAAGAGAAAAACAAGAATAGAGAATAAAAATACAAGCTGTGGAAAGAAGGAAACCAAAGAGCTCAGAGAAGAGCTGGAGTGGCAAGGATGGAAGAAAATGGGGCAGAATTTCTCCCCCCAGTTTACAATGTTCATTTCAGTATTCCAAAGTCATAGGCACATATACACACTTTAAAATGTATAATAGAAACAAATAGCCCCCCCTGCAACCGATTTTACCCTCTCACCTCAGTGAAGACACTAATGTTTTTACAAAGAAGGGATAACGATCTACCAGATTAATATCATAAAGTTTTGCAGGCCAAAATGACTACGGAGGGGGTGAGGCAGATGGGAATGAGGATCATGAAGTTTTGGAAATCTTTATTCTAGCAGTGTGATATTGTTTCGCTTAAAGGGTTTTATTTTCAAAATTATAAAGCGATCAGACAGTGGTATTAAGATGAAAAAATAGCCTAACAAGATCTCGCTATTTTGTCTCTTAATAGGACTGTTGGGACTCTGTGTTAGTACTTTCACAGTCAGACCTATGTGCTCTAGTCTGGGGAAAGTGGCTGATGTAAAATAATTAATGTGTGGCATGTCTTTATATAATTTAGTTTTACAGTCAAATTATTATCTAAGTCTTCTCTTTACCAAATGCTCTCCAGCAGTCTTCTATTAGTCTATAAAAAAAAATTTGCATAATTGTTGGATAGCAAAAGATACAGAGTTGTTTTTTCCTTTTAACTTCTTTTTTAGTTTTTTCAAGTGCATTTTTTCATCTCGTACGAAGTACAGCACCAAATTCTCACTCCCTGTAAATGAAATTGTCCTAACAGACCTATATTGATTTCTTGTAGCTGAAGATCTGTTTCACAATTTGACTGGTATCACGCACAGGGAAATAGATGGAGTCACTGTTTCATATTTTTTGTTTGGATTTGTGACCCGCTTTCACAAATGATGACAACCCAGTGCCTTGCAAGTCTGAGTTGAACAGATGCACTACAGGGGGAGATGATATGTCAGATTTGGAGCCTTCCCTTTGCTTTTCTAAACAGATGAAAAACCTAAGCCCCAAAGTCAGCTATGCATTGCACAATTACTCAGCTCTACAAAAGAAATGTTCCTACAGTGTGACAATTGGCATTACAAGCTGGTCAGTGTCCATGCAGATGTGCTCTTACTCTGCAGAAAGAATTGAGAAATAGGTAACTTCCAAGATGGTGTCTTTTTCTATAATACTTAGCAACCTCTGGTCTGCAAAACTCAGAGAGAACTAAGGGAAATGCAAGGGGAAATTCAAAGAAGCAAATTTATTCTAAGTAGGTTAAATTTGCAATACACCTACACTGGAAATCAAAAAGGATTAAAATCCACTGATTTATGTGAGCTACAGTTTACATTCTTATATCCATCCTAAATATTTCCCTTAGCAGTTTCTTCTATGTCTTACTTGCCTTCTATCCAATACCCTGTAGTTTTCTATTTCAGTTGGAAACTGAGACCATGCTTTAAAGTTTTTTTTTAAACAAAGAAACAAATTATGCAGTAAGTCTCTGTACAACCTGTCACAACTCTTTCCTTGAATTCCAGGATGGCCAAGGCTGCCTCCAATAAAAGACCATTCGAACATAAGAGACATTCTCTGGGGTAAGACCAATGATCCATGCAGTCTGGTATTGTGTCTCTGACAGCAGGGAAAAAAATGGGGAGGAGGGAGTGTTCTGGCAGCTGTTTTCATTTTTCCATCCCTGGAGCTCCACAGGGAGTAGTAGGCACACCTGGGTGCTCTTTTTTCCCATGTTTCCCTCCACTTCTCTATCTATATATTATTTATATTCTGACCCTCATACCCCTCCCTCCTTTTTTTAAGCTATTGCATCTGGAGTTGTTATTGCACCTCAAACAGTAGGCTTTTTTCCTCCTTTATTTTGAACTTTTTCCTTAGACCTTTCTCCCTGGGAAGTTTGGGGGGGGAGGGGGTGGGATGGTGGTGGTGGTGGTGGTGGTGGCTAATGCCTGGCCCATAATAGAGAAGCCAGAGGGATTACAGCAAAAAGAAAAGCTATTTCAGGAGGGCATGTGGATTTGGCAACTCTTGGCAATGTATTCATCCTCTGCTGCTCCAGCATCCACTGTTGCTGTAGAGATTTTAGAGGTTACCTTCCTGCATAATCATTGCCGCATGCCTTATATGCACATCCTATCCATGAAGTTGTCTAATTCCTTTCTGAGCCTTCTGATACCAGGAAAATTTAGCTAATCCATCACATTTGTGATTTTGCAAACCTTTATCAAATCTCCCCTCACCCTTCTCTCCAAAATGAAGAATGTCAGCTTTTTTCTTTCCTCTCAAGGCTGTTGCTACATCATGACAAGCTTTTTGACTGTCCTTCTCTGTATCTTCTTTGCTTCTACTGCCTCCTTCTTGAGAGGTGGAAAACAGAACTGGCAGCACCGAATACAGGGTGCACCACAGCTTTGTGTGGTGACAGAAGGTCACCTCTCATTTGTACTCAGTACTTTCCTTGGGTTTGTGTTTTGTTTGGCTTGGGTTTCTGAGGGTTTTTTGCTGCCATAGGACCTTGGGCTCATGATTTCAGGGAATTGAGAGCAATCACTCCAAGATCTCTCCTGAATTCAGGAGTTCAGCACCTCAGATCTGAGTTATACGTCATGTAGGTAGGGATTAGATTATTTTTCATAAGATCATGCTTATCTACACTAAAAGTTGTGATGCAAAATCCATCCATTAATATCATCTTCAACCCCAAAATTCCACTGTTCATTCTCTTCTCTAGCTCTTTGATGAAGATACTGAACGAAACTGGTCCCAGGACCAGTTCCTGGGGGACCTTACTGCCAATTCTTTTATTTTTCATGGAAAATGCCCATTAATCCCTACTCTTGCCTTTGTCCAGTTTTCAGTCCATACAAAGGACATTTCTTCAAGTCTAACTACTTTCTGGACCAACCTTGGACAGGTGGACTAGAAGATGATCCTTTCAAACTGGCACTATTCTACTCCTATTCTATTCTATTCTATTCTATTCTATTCTATTCTATTCTATTCTATTCTATGCTTTGGAACCTTGGCAAAGGCATTTTGAAAACCCAAACAGATTATGTCCAACTGTTCCTCTTTGTCCACACTCTTACTGTCACCATCAGAGAACTTCAGCTTAGTGAAGCTGTATTTCCCCTTACAGATGCCAACCTGATCCCTTCTCAACAAGTCAAATTTATCCATGTGCTCACTGACCCTATTTGTTATCACTATTATTACTACTACTCTTAGAGATGGTACTCCACCATTATGCTAGGAATGAGGCTAAGGTTCACCTGTCTGTAGCTCTCAGGATCTCCCCAGAGCCTTTTGGTAGATGGAAGTTGTCAATTTTGTAGATGGCTGTACACCCACCCTCCAATACAGTGGCTCTTTGTTATTGTATTCTACATCATAGCCAGCAGTCCTGCAGTTTCATATTTGAGTTCCTCCAGCACTTCTGGGTGGATGTTGTCTAGTCCTGATGACTTACTGACCTCTGACTTGTCTATTTGGATAAACACATCCCGTGTATTTAGTTCAAAACTGATCTATTTTTTCTGATTTACCTGCAACAAGGAATGCATCAGAATTGGGAATGAGACAGTTTCTGCTGTAAAAAACAACTGAAAGAGCTCACACTGAGGTTTCTTCATCTGCTGCAGCCCCTTCTGCACCTTGGTTGTGTGGTTCCACTAATCCTCAGCTGGCTTCCTGCTTCTGGTGTATTTACAAATTTCTCTACTCTCAGTTACAGCATTCTTTGCAAGGCTCTTTTCACATTCTTTTTAGCTTTCTTAATTTCTCATCTGAAATTGGCCTGCCATTTTTATGGGTTTTCCTTTTCTCATTGAGAAAACTTTCCATTTCTTAAAAGCCTTCATCATTTTTTTTTAATGGACTATATCATTTTCCCATTCAGCCATGCAGGGGATTTTTAGACTGCCTTGTTTTCTTTTTGAATTGTGGCACAATTTTTACATAGGCTTCTAACACAACTTCTAACAGCCTTCAGGTTTCTTTTAGGTTTCTTTTAGATTTCTTTTTTTTTTTTTTCATTATTTGCAAGGGACAGCTGTTGGAATTGAAATACATAAAATCTCAGAAAATTCCAGCCTCAGACTGGACAACTCATACTGTGGAGTGCATGGTCACAGTGCAGCCCCAACACCTCTGGCAGCTCTGAAGGACATTCTGTATAATGGTCACTTTCAGCTTGCTGGACACCAGGAGTGAAAAAGGGTCATGCACAGTGACTTGTAGGGATCCATGCAGCAGAGGAGAGAAATCCATGTAGTTAAAACACAGAGGAAAAACTACATGCAAAGGAAATGGGGAATGGATTGGGAGAAATATGCCTGGACGTGAAGGTCAGGGGCAGACTCTGAAAGGAGGCCTGGCAGACAAACTGCTGCATCCCACTGCAAAAACCAACACTCACATCACTGAAGGTTATCATCAGGCAGACATTCCCAAAGGACTGAGATAAGGGTGTTCTGCAGCACTGAGAGTGGCACTTCCTAACTCATGAAGGCTTCATTCCAGCCCCTGATGGAACGTGCTTTTCATACAGCTCTGTGTGGAGCAGGCGTGGAGGTTGTCCTGCTGTACCTGCCAAAAGGAGCCAGGCCAGGCTGGTGGTGAGGGACCAGCTCGGGTACAGCTGCTGAGCATCTGCCATTGGAAGAACTGGGCTGCACCTACTCTGGAAGTGTCACTCCCAGTTTGGAAGGGAAGTCAAAATTTAGGGAACAATTAGGCTTCCTACCAAACTTGGAGCATAACCAGTAGACTTAAAGAAATCCCTGCAATTACACCAGTGCTCACAATTTTGTTTGGGGCTTTTTTCCCTACCTGTCTTGAGCTGGCCATCACCTTCATTTACGTATCGTTAATTATTAATATATTTTTTAAATGAAACCACATTATGAATATAAATTGCCTTTTTCTTTTCTCTTTCTTTGGCATGGTAAGTGAATATCTGTGTGGATATGACATTTTTACAGAGGTGTTAAGTAATCTGTTGGAGGGTTTTCTTTTTTCTTTTTATTTTTGTGTCAGAAATGAATTTAAGTGAGAAACCTTCAGAGGTAAGTTACATAATTTTGAGGATTCATATACATGCACATACTACACTTTGTAAGTTCTGCTATGAATTCAGTGCAATCAAAAGTATGTAATGTTTCAGTGATGCATATTTTACTAATACATATAAATCTAAAGCAATGCACATTAAAATGGGATGTCTCCTTGGTGAAGACTTGAGAGAAATAAAGTAGAAGCAATGGCTCCTTGACCTTTCTTTCTTATTTAAAGATTAAGTAGGAACTATATTGCTCTTTTGAAAGCCTTTCTGCATCTTTCCCAGTGGCATAAGAGGTCAGTACAATCACCAGGACTCTGACATCCTTTCCTCTGTTATGAAAAGTCCTTAATAATATGTATAGTTAATAAAATCTAATTGCATAATTCGGCTGTAGTCTCAGTCATGGTACTTGTCAGTGTGTCAAACCCATTTTTCATCATAGGTGCTTCTGTGACATAAGTCCCCCCAACCCTATTTGACTTCTCTGGGAGTAAGAACGTGCACTTTTAAATATTCAGTAATTGTAGGTTCTTGTTTAAACCCAACCAAATTTGGCACACTGTAATAAAGTGAAAGGTCATTTCTCATTGCTGCTTCTCAGAAGGTGACATTTCTTTGGTCGAGCTTCCTGACACTGTGTAATTCCTCCTTCTGTTTATTTTACCACTCTGGTACCTCATTAGCAGTGGCAGAGAAGGGATTTTTTTGACTGTGGTTTGCACAGAGGACAGAACATATCAATATGCACTTAAAGAGTGTTAAAATGCAGACTATGTAAAAGCCAGTGTTTAGGGACAACCTGTAAATGTAACTTAATGAACCAACAGACCATAGCAGCTTCAAAGCACTGCAAATATAAGAACAGAATCAATACTGAGACTCAGGATTGTTGGTAGGTTGCTTTCCTTCTTCTGCAAGGAACACAGCTGATTGCATTATGTCTAAATTCTTCTTACTAGAGAGATTCAACTCTCAGCTCAACCACACCATGACAGCCATTTCCACACCTCTGACAACCCCTCCTACAGAAATAAAGTGGGGCCAGAGTCAAGCTGTACCTGCCAGGCCTGCTGAAAACTGCCTTGCTCTCCTGTGGATTCCTAAGAAGGAAAACTAGGTAATTAGATTTTACTGGCTAGGGACAGCTTTGGGGTACCAGCCCAAAAACTCCATGGCAGGAGTGCTGTTCTCCTCCTGCCCCACAAGTTGAACTCCTGGTGCCCTCCTTTGCCTGCTGGAGTTGAAAGACAGAAGGTGACTGTCTGCCACCACAAAGCCCTCACCCCAGCATCCAGCATTCCACTTGGTTCTCCCTGGCACAACCCTCACATGGAGCCAGCTACATTTCAGCCAAATCTACAGTTTAGGCTGTCCTTTTCTTTTTCACTGGCAGGTCTGGGCCCTCTTTTCCTTATGACATCCGTTTTTAGTTATTTTAAAAATTATTGTGTGTCACTTCAGCTTTTTTTTTTCTAGCTGGACCATGAAAAAATTTCTTAGTCTCTCTTCAAAGGCCCAGTTTTTCAACTTTTTGGAAGTTTCATTGCTGTCAACTAAACCCTTCCCAGCATACTGTGCTAATTTTCAAACCTGGGCCCCACAACTCAACACATCCTTGCAAATGAGGCTTGCATGAGACTGTCAAATAGAATAATTACCTTGCTTGTCTCTGCATATAATTATCAAAACTTGTACAATATGAAGCTTTTAAGGACAATGTCTTGTTTTTAATTTATGGTTAGACTGTGGTATGGTTTAGTGTTTATTTTCATTTAATTTAATCTTGTAATTTTTCTCAGTTTCTTTCCAAGACTTGTCTAATAGTAACAAAACAATTATATCTTTAGCTCTTTCTCTCAAGGATTTTGTTTTCTTCTAATTTTACTCTCATCTGTTGTCTCCTATTAGGTCTCCCACATGCCTAACACTTAATCTCTACATTAATTTCGTCTCCTAACAAAGTGCAATGTCACAGATAGAGTCCTCAGCGAAAAACATTGAGAAGGGAAGGAAATTACAGTGGATGGAGAGGAAGAAAAATCACTATTATTTCCCTTAAATTTTCTGTGAAATCAAAACTTTCTTTTACACTTCAAAACTGAGAAGGACAGACAATTGAAAGGAAAAAAAGTGATACTTTCTTTTACTTACATTTACTTCTTTTCACAAAAGCTGCCATTTTATACTTCTTACACTTGTACGCTTCTTATACAACTTTCCGGGAAGAAAAAGCTAAAAAACTAGGCAAAACACAGAACCATGAGGTTAAAGAAAACTCCCGTGCTTTCATTAGAGAGAAATTCAAATAACAAATTTTTAAAACTAGCCATGTTATTTTTTAAAAATTTCAAGTCAGAAAGAAAAGAAAATAAAAGGTGTTCATCATGTACACCGTTTCTCTTCCAAAAGGGGCAAGGCAAAAAAACCCAAACAAACCAAACAAAACCAGAGAAGATGCCTCTTTAATTTAAATTTAGGGGAAAAAAAAAAGTTACAAGATTTTGGTATTTCTTAAGAGCGATTCGTTTAGAGTTTCTGGGGGATGGAAATAGAAAAATGTAAAAAAAAAAAAAAAAAAAAAAAAAANAAAAAAAAAAAAACCAACAAAATTCCCAACGAAAAAAATTCCTCCAAATTAGTTGGTAGTATAGAGCAACCACCTGCAGTCTTTTGTTATTTCACAGAGTAACATCCAGTGAAATGGAAGTACTCAAGATGACTGGGGATTTATCTCATACCAGCCTGACTCCTACACCACAGGGCAAATGAAGACTACTGTGTATTATTGCCTTTAAAATAAAAATGGGGCCTGTAAATATACATTGTAATTAGGAAGCTCAGCTCTTTCTCTCCCTGCCTTGATTTCAACAACACGCCCGTGATTGCAGACACCAGTGGAATGCTCAAATGAGATGTGTCACCTGAGAGGCCCCCCTATTGCTTTCTGTGCTGGGTAATAAGGAAAGGTTAATTGTGAGCCTTTGTATTTCCCAAGAGAGACCCAGGAAATGCAGAAAGGTTCAGGTGTCTGTAAACACAGAGGCATTTGGAAACCTGTGCCAAAGGTGGTTATTTTGCTGGCCTTGCCCCTTGTGTCCTGTAGTTCTCAGCAGCGTCCTTCTGACAACATCCTCTGAAGTATCCATAAAATTATTTCACAGGACACCCGAGTGTCACCAAGGCTAATTGACTTGTGCTGCTGCAATGATCCGTGGCTGTATACATCCATTCAGCCAGCATTGTTTCCAGCCAAATGTATACATGCATCTGGAAGTGGAAACTGGGATTTGAATTCATAACCTTTAGCTCCCCAAATGCAGGTCTTTATGCAGAGAGTTAAAAGAGTGGCTGTAGTCACACAGAGTACTGCTATTCATGAGGATGTTTACCCTGTTGAGGTGAAGAGCAGCAGTGTGTGCTCACTTTGGCCAAAGTGACAGATTTCCCAGGGAAATCTGCTTCTGGAGAAATGCCACGATTTCCTTACGGTATTTTGGGAATCTGTGCCTGGCTACAACTGAACAGCAGATACTGGAGTCAGACTGAACTGTCTCAGTATCTTTTATCTCTGTGCCTCAGTTCCTGGTCTTCTCCTCCATTCTTCCTTTCCCTCATGTTTTGTCTGACTTACACAGAAATACAGTTTACAAGTACATTAAAGCTGCTTAAATTTAAGCATGAGGTGCACTACTCACAGCACAATTACTGATATATCATTAATAAAGTGAGCATGTTCATAATTGTTGTAATGTATCAGGCCTTAGTACAACTCATTGCTAAGCTCTCTATCTCATGTAATACTCCAGTCTAAGGAGATCCTTTAGGATTTAAATATGTATTTAGAAGGATTTTCAACGCTTATACTTTTTAATTATATAATTAGGGATGAGGAGGATGTGTTTGCAAAAACTTTCTGAAGGATTATACTAACACACTCCCTGTTGAGGCAAGATAACCTCACCTGCCACACCACCTGAATTAGGAAACTCCTGTAGTTACTGAAGCAGTGCTGGTTACCTTCAGTAGCTTCCTCAGAAACCAGGAGAGCTGTTTGTACAGGGCAAAAAAATATGTAAGAAGTGTTTCAAGTGTCCTTTAAACAACTATTTTCAAAGCATTTGCTCTGGTTATAGCACATCTACTCTATGGTTTGGAGGAAAACAGGATTACCACAAAAACACCTTACAGGACTTTTTGGCTGATGTCCAAGGATCCAGACCTCCATCCCAGCAGCAAACAAGAGGCGACCTGCTTATACATTCACTCGTTTCCTCTTGTTTCCACCTCTGTGCACAGCCCAGGAATCACACTTGGAAACAAGATGTCCCCATTTGTTCACATGGAGGCACAGAGATTCCTGCTTTCAGTGACCTGTGTGGCATCTGTTGCAGTGACATGACACCAGGTAAACCAAAACCCTACAGGCAGGGCAAGAGAGGTGGTGCCATTTCTTTCATACTGTCCTCAATATGGCAGTTAGGGACTTAGTGGGAATGAAAAGGATTTAATGTGTCTTCCTGGTGTGGAATACTGCATAGCCAAACCAGAAGACAGGTGACGACACTGTAATATGACACAGAGATGTCAGAAATGAAACATGAGTCCATATCTTACCAACAGCTAGAGCCAGGCAAGACTAGTGCTGAACAAAAGCAAAATAGAAGAAAATGAGCCAGGTAATAATCAGCATAAATACAGACCTGTCCCAAATAATCAAATGTCTTAAATATAAAAAATGGATTGTATACTGATTTCTGTATTTTGCAAATGCAGAACAGCTACAGTTATTTTGAAATCATTCAAGGACAGGCATCAGATTCCTTCAGAGTTGTTATTCCTATTTTCAATAAAAATGCCACAGTGTGAAGTGCAGATATCTTAGTTTTGCTTTCTTATAGTATAAGTTCAGAATAACAATCATAAAATCAAATTGTGCGTACTAGCTTTTACTGCCTTTCACATCTACATAACCCAAAGCATTTCATACATCAGAAGGGTCAGTGCAACCAGGCACTCAGCAACTGTCAGTGTGAAGCTGCCTGTAGTGACATCAACCTGCTCAGGACAGGAAGCCAAATGATACTGAAATTTATGAAGATTGAATTTAATTACCTAAAAAGGCTTGAGAAGGGCTAGGACTGCTACTCTTAAAAAGAACCTTATGTGCCCAAAATGACACCTCTCTAACAGCACAACTCATTTCAGAGCTAGGACTGCCACAGGTACTTGTTAACTCCTTTTAATTCCTGGTGCATATGTGTGTGTTGTGATGATTTACCATTGAAATAAAACCCCTCTCCAGCTTAATGAAATCCAGATTGGTTGCAGCATCAAGATGGCCAGCTCATAAAATATAACTCTGGTTCTTTTTTCTCTGAACATAGGGCAAAAAACTCTACTTGCACCTAACACCAAATACTGTATCTGGTCCTGGATCAATTATGTTACTGAGGTATTTTCTGAATGCAATGCCTGTCCCCATTGCATGGTGATTGTGACTCTTGCCTGTGTGTTGTTCACAAATAATGGTCCTAATGCATTGTATAGCTCTTCTATAAGCACTGAAGTGTAGTTAAATACCAGCATAAAGGACGTGACAAACAAAGTTAGAAGTGGGAGAGGGAGGAGGGGGGAAGAAATTGAAAAAAAGAAAAAAAAAATCAATTTTAATAATAGCTTGACAATTACAATTAAGTAATCCAAAGCTCAAGCTGAGCATTTTTGTTACACACTGCATGAATGATGTTTGTACTTTGGAACCTTTAAAATATTTAAGCAGAGAAGAAATGAAATGAACTGCAACCAGTTAAGGTCATCCATTTAGGACAAAATTGATAAAATATTAAAATGAAAGAAATAAATTTTCAAACAGAGATACTGAGGCTTCATAGAGATGCATTATTCAAAGCAGAGGAACATGTGTGACCTCTAGGCTATTACATAATGGAGAAAGGATATGACAGTTCAAATGTGCAGGAACAGCAGAGGCAGAGAGGGAAGATGGATTAACCATTCCATAAGGCAGTGCCAGGCTTCCAGGGTACTTTAACTGGACCTCTGTATTAAAGCATTGCCCACTCAGAGCCAGCTCTTGGACCCTGCTATTGTATT
>VZRS01013254.1:0-34348 GCA_013398055.1 Ifrita kowaldi | reverse complement strand
ACCAGTAGTCCCATCGAGCCCCCACCCTCTATGGCAAGGTCCTTTTGTTTTGGCTTAAGCACCGGCAATTTATTGTCCTGGCAACGCTATGGGGAAAATTCTCTAAGAGAGAAAAAAAAGAACAAAACAGAAGGGGAACTCCCCAAAACCCCAACAACTAAGTATAAACATGATTAGCCTGATTTTATAGCTGTCCTAAGTGGAGAGAGAGGGACCGTTTACAAATGAGTTTCTATGCAGGATGCAGGCCTAACCTATGATACTTCTTCCCTGTTCCTGGCACTTCAGGCTCTTATTCTGACAAAATATTCCCTCAAATAATGCAAAAGGTTCAGATCACATTTTAGTTGTCCATATATTTTACCCCAGAATTTGAAAATATGACCATGTTCCTTGTGCTTATAATTGTCAAAAGTGATCATAGAATAGGACCCTTTGAGTCAAAGTTAATTTTTTGTTGACATACCTCAGACTGACCATATAGATCAAATCAAATGTCCAGGCCACCAGGTACCATTCCTCCAGCAGAAGCCAACAGCAAATGCCTAAGGAAGTGAGTAAGAAGTGGCAAACATGCAGTGACACATCCTCAATAAAGTCCTATAGTTTCTGGTGATCTAAGATTCAGGGATTATTTTCATAAGTGGTTTTTTTTTAAGAGTTACTATCTGCATATTTGAAAGTGCCTGATAGATTTTACTCTCATTAAGTTGTCTGATTACATTTTCAATAGATACAAAAAAGTGAGATTCACAAAACCCTGTAGAAATGAGTACCACAGTTAATTACAGGTTGTGTGAAAAAAACCCCTCTCATGATCTTTCTAGATTTCAGCTGGAATTCCTCTTCCTTCTAAATCCAGCAGAAAAAAAATCCATTGATATTGGTGTGTGGGAGACTGGTCTCAAAATTACCTAGAATAAAACCAAGAAATATGTTTTAATTAAGCCAATCTGTCTTCTTCAAAAATCTGGTAAAAGGGATTTATATGGCAAGACTGAAGAAGTAGTGAACTACCCTTTTCAGATAACAGAGGAGCAAAACCAAATCAGATAACTTGGGAAACTCACATCAACTTTATTGAAATTTTCTGAAGCATTCTGCTGTGCCTTCAGTGCAGACAGGAATTTTGCAGCCAACACAAATTTTAAAACTGAGATAAGTATGTGTGTGGGGGGAGGGAATAATAGAGCTTTCTATTAATGGAAAGCAGTCCGGCTGCAGCCTGAACTGTGGTGTCTTCCCTCCCCATAATCATGGCATTAATTACTTCATAGGTCAAATTATGTTTCTGTTTGAAAGAGTTTGGCCATCTACGTGAATCAGGGCATGCATATTTAGATCTACTGTATCCTCCAGCATGGGCTTTTATTCTTGTTTGATGCATGCAGGCTACTAATTTAGATTTTCATTGAAGATGGCTATTTTTTCCTCTCCTGCACAATGGCAGTCCAGTTCCAAAATATATAGAACAAGCACACATTAAGTGAATCTGAGGGCAAGTATACCTCCTCCTTTGACCATATGGACAGGATTTTTCTTTAAAATAAAAAGGCCGAAAAGTGACTGGAACAATGCCCAAAGGGGAGAATAGAGACAGATATTTAAAGGTGAGCTCACTAAATTTATAATAGCAGGGGACACTATCATCCTTTCCAGCTAGCTACCCAGTTAGCAGCAATGCTTATATTGCAACAAGGGCCCAGGAGATCCTTCTTTAGAAAATAACAGCTACAGCTATTAATATATGGGGGAAGCTGTAGCAATCCACTTCAGATATTGATAATAAATTACATTGTTCAGATATGAGATTACACACTCTGGGCAGGCAAACAGAAAAGCAGTTTTTTGGTGTGTATCAGTGTTACTTAGAAGACCTGCTTGGAAAAGTTTTAAGGAATTAGAGTGCTTCTGTCCAGAAAGAATAGCCAAGAGCTTTGAACAAAAATACTGCTTGTCATTTAAGCATATTAAGAGCCTGGATGAGACAGTAGCTCAGGGCTCACAGGGAAGGTGCTGCTTCTTATGTTAACCCGATCCCACTATTTGTGGCAATGACTTGTGAAATTACTTTGAATGTATCAGACAACACAAAGAAAACATCAAAGTTTTGCAGCACATAGCAGGGCTTCTTCAGTCAATGAAAGCCCTTTCACAGTAGCATTAAAATCATCTTTAAGAGGGCCAGTAGTGACCCAGCAAGCCACCCACTAAGAACCAAGACAAGCAGTCTTGGTCTCAGAATTTTTTAGAGGATTAGCTTGCTTCCATGTGCAAAGTGATGCAGCAGTTTTGTTGTCCAAAATTTAAAATAAGAAACACAATGGGGTAGCAGGAAATAAGCCTGAAAATGCTAGGATTGATAACTCTAAACACATAAAAAAATACCATGATCTTGTTTTAAGAATTACTGTACTTCAGAGCCTAGTGATATTCCAGTCATCTGGCTGGTCTGTTGGTGTTGAGATAAATGGATTCAATGTTTTTACATTTTTCTCAGCCACAAAGATTAGACATTTGTTTGTCTGTATTCTGATAGCAAATATGCTCATATTACCACAGCTATGGGAGCTGAGAGCTGTAGAAGCCCTTAAAAATGGTGACCTTGTGGATAAGGTTGTGAGTGTTGCCATGAGTGAGCTCCAAAGACATTTCTGAACTCTGTTCAAGATCCCTCTCTTCCGATTTCTGACTGAGCATACAGAACAAGAATTCCCACTGAAGCCTACAGAAGTTAAAATCCCTTTTACTTGAGGTGTTCAGTGCTTTGTAGGATCAGAGCATAAGCAAGGCTTACAAATGAATACAATCAGAGATTGGGGTTTCTTTAACCGTACGTTTTTAACTGTATTGCGGTCTTTAACACCACGTTTAAAAAAAAAAGTCAGACTGTAAGAGGATAAGCATAATACAGCAAGTTTGAAAAATTCCCTGACTCCCTGGCACCACAGATTCAAGTCTTGGGGTCACTGAACCCTTCACCTTTCTCAGATAGATAAGATGACTACTGCAATATTTAATACAAGATAAGCCACACAAGCATTTGACTGGATTTGACCTCTCAGACAGCTTACAAACCCAAGAGCTTGTGTAACCTGAACCTCTGCAAGGAAATGGATATTTGTACATTCTCCTGTAGCTCCAAGAACTGGAGACTTTGGAAACATCAAATATCATAAGACATGCTGAAGGTGTTGGCTAGAAATACTGCTGAAGACACTTCCTCAGCTGTATCCTCAGGTATCAATGGCCAAAGCTGCCACTCACCCAGGCATGAAGAGCAGGCTGAGCTCTAGGAGTCTGTACATCTGCAAAGCTCCTTTTCAGAAGCAGCTGCACCTCAGAGACAAACAGTAGGCACATAAGAACACCAGACAGATCTACCAGGTCAGATCCTGCTCCTAAGTGACAACAGGCTGCTTAGAGACACCTCTTTGCAGGTGGGAAGCCTGGATGAGTTCCCTGTTGCCCCACGTATATCACTGTATTTCCATGTAACTTGGTGGTGAGGCAAACACCCTGCATAGTCAGATACACAAACATAAAGTTATGTCCTTCACAACCAGGGAGGAAACCAGATAGCCAAAAACATCCACTTCACATGGTTTTGCTGTCCCAAGCATTGTCCTGGTGGTGTAAGCCCTGGTCCACCAGACAAGCGGGGCAGGAGAAGACAGAAGGCTGCAGGTGGGCAGCATGGGAAGCCACAGGCCTGGCCACACTCCACTGACTCTCCCAATCTTCCTTAACTAGTTGGCCAGGAGTTCTTAAATTCTTCACAAGTACTTCTACTCACATGAAGCACATACACAGTTTCAGAGTGCCTTAAACCTGTCTTCCCACGTGACAAGGTTTCTCTCAGGGGCTACTGTCACAAAAGAAAGCCGTGCCTGGGGAGAGGTACTCAGGGTTTGCCTGCCTGCTTAGCTCAGGCTTCTCATGTACCAGCAGATGCTGTCATTCATATTGCTGTGGCATCCAAATCTGCTCTCAAAAACGTTATCTGTTGGTAAGGGTAACAGGTAAACTGTTATCTGTCTACAGTTGAGGCTCTGGTAGTGCCACATGCAGACTAGCAATAGTGGAAAATTCTGAAGTGCAGACAACCTCAGACAGATACAGAAATAATCCACCAAATGTCAACAAACTTATGCAAAGCATTCCTGTTTCAGAGGCAGTAATTCCTTATGAAAGTATTTCCATTTTATACTTCATACTTCAGGGTGCACTTCAAATGCCTCGAAAGTCCAGGACAAAAAATTCTTGTCTTAATCCAAATGCCCTCTAAATAGCAATGGAATTTTGAAATTGCCTGTAAAACATCAGAGACTTGGGGACTTTTTTTTTCCCTTCTCTTGTGGCATCAGCAGAAATGTAGATGACACAAATTCAAACTGCATAGGTGGAACTAACATTCCCCTCCTAGATGAGTTTTAAACAACAGAGGTATGTCTTGTTTAGCATGATTTATGAAGGCTTCTGGGGAAGTCAGCACCACTTCAAACCACTTTGACTAAGAAGAAATAAATGAAACCAAACCACTGCAAAAAAAACTTAGGAAAAAGTATTAAATGTAAATTAATGAAGAATTTTGGTATGTTCTTAATGCTGTGCTTATTTGGTAAAAATAAAAAATAATTCGAAAATAATAATAATTTTAAAATCCATTATTTCCACTGTAATTGCATTTGTCTGTACAAATATATTACAAATAATTATTATATTAATTCCTGTTCCAATTCGGTCCTAACACAGCATTGTTTGTATTAGTAAGTGGCAGGAAAATATATGTTACTGTTTGTGATTGAAGCTGTACAACCAAGGACATATTTTTGGGACTGAAAACAAGTACAGTAATACAATTTTATCTAGACCATAATTTTATTTTTTTTTTAAGAATGGAAAGTGTGGTACACTATAGAGCACATCTGGTTATGATGAACTGGAATAAACTCCTATTTATATGTTTATTTTTCTTTTTACTAAATGATTGTCAGTGTGGGTTATTTTTCCTCATTCTGACTGATGTTGCATGAACTCTTCCATGCACTATTGTGAGTTGATTCAAGCATTTTTGTCCAAACCATTTCACATTACACAATTCAACATTTAAAAGATCTGGAATCAAACAAATCTATTGCTTTTGTAGTATTAAACTTGATGCTAGCCAGCACAGTCCCAAATCTGAAAACACTTGCCTTAAGTTATGCAAATAGTCACAATTACTTCAGTAGGTCCACTTTTATACTTAAATATGTGTGTTTTCAGGTCCAGGAGCCTGGTGAGTCTTCACCAGCTCTGTGCCTGTGCATCCTGCAGGTATCTATTGGCTGCAAAATGCTCCTGCAGAGGAAGAGATGAAATCCACAGGCTGGGCAACTGCTTGCAAGATGGATAAATACACTCAACTTGCCAGAGGTACTTCCTTTGTGTCAGACTGTTGCAGTCAGGAAGACTTGACAACCCGTGCCTTCAAAGGCAACAGTTCAAGGTGGCTAAGATCAGTTTCCTCAACCTGACATAAAGGGGTATTAGGGATTATTTCCCTGACAGAGACAAGGAGCTGACCTAGATTCAGATGCAAAGGTTATATATGTGTAAATGTTACATGTATTACTAAAGTTACAAGATGCTTTTAAAATTAAAATTAATATTGCATGGTAATGGTTCTAAATATGTGTGTAATGAACAATAGGTTGCCCATAAGATCTGAGATCTGCTGACTCTGATGGCAGTGACAGTAAACTGCTGCTGACATAGTCCAGGCTGACAAAGGGACAAATATGACATTGCTAGGAGCAAGTCACCTGCTCACTTTCTTCTTGTTGCCTGTAAATCAGCACTAACTGGGTGTTACTGCCTTGTATGCAAATGCTGTGCTTTTATTATAAACACATACACAAATATATATATTTCACTTATATAATACACACACACATACTTACATGAAAAAATATTCTAAAGGAGGATTCCTTGGCCTTCTAGAATTTGCAGAGACCTCTCATTGCCTTCTTCCAAATTGCACAGCTCTGAGTTAATTGGTTTCATTAATTTTACCCATGCAAAGCTTTTTTTTCACTTCTGCTTGGGTGATTTTTTGAACTGAGCTTCTAGGTAAGCTCTGTTCCAGCCATGGATAAGCCATTTACAGTTAAATGCCACCCCTTCCATGCTGTTGTATGGATTACTCACCACATGGATTTGGCAGATGAAGGCCAGTACGATGACAGAGTTCCTGTGACAGCAGAAGACAAGGCAATACTGAGTTAATTTCTACTGCCCTCTGCTCTTGGGAGTGGTGAACTCCTGTTTGAGCTGATGGTGGGACAGACTCCAGCTCTTCTCCTGTGAACATATTTCAAATGGCAAGCGACAGTGTTTCCAACCCTTTGTTGCAATGGGCTTCTTACACCAAGCTTTCATTCTGAAATCTTTCATGTAAACTCAGTGACTTCTTTTAATGTGGTGGGACTTTATATTCTGTGGTATCCTATGTTATTTTAACCTTTTTTCCCTTTTGACCAAGCTGGTTATGGTAATGTTAACAAGGTGATGATACCCCAGAGCTGTGCCTCTTTTCCTCACACTACTTTATTTGCATGCAGCAAATGGTATATATTAAAAATAAAGAAGAAATCCACTTTTAAATATTACCTTAGAATGTTCACCTAAAATAATGTTTCCTTCAAAAGATGGGATGATAACGATTTTAATATAATGGCAAGATCTGTGGAAGTTAGTGATCATTTGATTTTACAGTGGCCAATAGTAACTGAATATTTAAATGTAGACATGCTACATTTTAATGTAGACATTAAATAGACATGTTCTCTGTCCTAAGGTCATAAAACAGAAAAGGGAAAGATAACTATGAAGGAGATTGCAAAATTTCAGAGTGACATTTAGGGGAGCACCTTTTGTGAAGGTTGAATATTTTTGTACCTCTGGAAATTGTGCCTATCATAAATTGTGATTTTTTTTTTTTTTCAGATATCTTAATAATGGTGTGAATTAATTTTATTTGGGGATTTCTTATTGAAAAAATAGCATGTTTAGTTCTGATATACTTAATAATATGCTCTGGGGAGGAAAATTAAGTAGGTGAGAATATGTGCAAACAGGGTCAAGCAGCATGGAAATTCTTTTGGACAACAGCATTCCAGTGGAGCAAGAGTCAGGAGCACAGGAGAGACAGCTTGATGAAACTTGGCCCATGTTTTCCCTTTCAATAAGCAGAGTTCAAACATAATGGGAATCAAATAGAAGCTTCAAAATATTTACACATATCCAGACAGAGAAGGAAAATTCACATCCATAATGAATGGTCATTAGAAAAAAAAAATCAAAGTAAAACAAAAGCAGATTTTTAGACGAAGCTGAATTTAAACCAGGGCTGACTACGGCTGCTTTTCATGGCTGAGTCTGAAATTTGGCTCAGCTCTAGTTAAACCATAATCTGACAGCCTCCTTTCATTACAATTCCCTGCTGAATCATTTAGTTTGTGGAAGAAACATGGTTCTGGCACCATAACTTAAATTATGGTAACTATGAGATCACTCTTATGATGTTAAAGTTACGGTAGAATTAGGCTCATTTACTAATCTCCATAGTTTGCCCAGGATATTTTTTGTCCAGGAAACCCAAATGTTACAAAGTTTAGCAGCCTGTAAGACTTACAGTAGTAGTAGTTCATTAGTTACCTTCTCAAAAAACCCCTGCAGGGTGTGCAACCTTCTTAAATTCCCTGGGTTTTTTGTTGTTTATTTTTGTTTGTTTTACAAATGGAGAAACTGAGAAGGGTTTTGCCATAGACAATATTATAAAGTGTTCAAACTTGTGAGTGACATAAATAAGTGGTTCCCAAACAGAGGTGCACATACAAGAAGCTGTATAGAAATAACTTCTGGGTGGTAGATGATGTAAAGTTGCCACTGCCAATGAATGGACTTTTTAAGATTATGGTCTCCAAAGTGGGGTACACATAAGACAGACCACTGGGATGAAGGAATAAATTGTTTATGTGTGTGCCATTGATAAATAAATTATTAAGAATCATTTAATCTATTTCATTTTCAACTCATCCTTTTTTTTTACATTTCTATTTTGTGCATGTTTTATAATATATAGAATGTATTAGTACAGCAGCACAGGTATATAATTTATAAATAAATAACTGATTGTACGTAGAGTGGGGATGCATTTTTTTGCTGATAGGGGTACATGAGAAAGTTTGGAGACCAGCATTTAAGGATCAGCCCCTGACTGACCAAAGTCATTATTAGACAATTCTGCTCTAAAAGGTTGACAAATGCCTCTTGGGACTTCTTGCAAAGATCCAACCAGGGCAAATGGAAGCCTTTTGTAAAATCTTCAAGTGGATTTGGATCAGGCCTGTAAGAATTACAGCAGCAGAGGTAAGAGGAGGTATCTGTCACTCCTGAATCCTGTTCCTACAGTGCTGCTGGCACTGCTCTCCACAAAGTATTGTATAGATGCAGAAGAAAGAAAAAGTGCTTATGTGTAATTCTGCATAGCAAAGGAGTAGTTTTATGATGCATAAAGTACTGATATGGGGCAAGATAAACACTTCTTGGACCACACTAAAGGTTACAGTTAGCAAAACAAATTTAGCTGTCAGCTCTGTACTTTTTCTAGTGTTACACAACACAATCATAACACACAGAACACTCGACACTGCTGTTACAAAATAACTGAATGCACAGCCCAATAGGTTTGACAAACAATTGCATTCTATCATCCTGGTAAAGGCAGCCATCTTATTCCTTAGCCCATGACTTGGCCACTCAGAGCACAGCACTGCTGCTAACAAGAGGTGCTTTGTGGTGGGAGCCCTCTCCTGCCATGGATTTCCTTTATTATTGGCAGCCATGTCTGGGTGGCATTGATCAGCCCCAGCTTCTCACTGACCTCGGGCCCACAGCCTGGGCAGGAGGTGTGCTCATCCTTGGTGCCAATCACTCTGTCCCTCAGGCAGCTCAAAGGCGTGTTCTTTTCTCGGATCTGAGTGATTAAGAAGGGCACCTGAAATACAGGTATTGCTGCCGCTGCACTCTAGAAATGTGGCAATGTAATGCAACACTTTTATGCACCAGAAACGATTCTGTCACTAGGAAAAAAGGTAGGTGTATTTATTCAAATGTTTAAAATCAATCATCAGCTACCAGGAATAGATCATGTCTGAAAAGCTACTGCTTATCCTTCTCAGTTTCAGTAGTGACTTCACTGGAGGTCTGTCTCTAACATGCCTAAGTGAATGGGAGGGTCAGAATGAAGAAATTTACAGCATCAGCATATTTTTCTTGCTGTGAACCTCCCTCCACTAACTGAAACTCCTTTCCAGTTCTCTCCGCTGACTTTTGAGCTCCATATGAATCTACTGCAGCCCTCTCCATTGTACCATATGCAAAATGATGACTGACACTTCCAGGACATTTTTAATTTAATAGAACACAGGGTTATGAATGATACTTAATTATAGAGGATATCATTGAAATTACATTAGCTCTAGAAAAATGCACAGACATAAAACCAGGGCAACATTTAACATGGACACACTACTAGTCCATTTTTGTTAGTATATCAATAGGACATTGACTGATGGGTCTGCACTGGACTGTTCTCCAGGCACTGCCACACTTGTGCTGGGGCTGCTGCAGTAATTTCAATCTATACACAAGGGAGGGACTCAAATGATTTCAGAGGGTGCAGAGGGGCTCATTCATTAGTCTGGCCTCATAAAAACTTACTCTACTGCAAACATCGAACTGGCTACACCTATTTTAATGCAATTAAAAGACTGCATAAATCAATGTCGCAACAAGCATTCCCCTTTAGACATCCACTAATGATCTTAGCTCTTAGGAGAGAGCTTTGCTTTCCTTTTCTGAGTGTCAGGTCACTACATCTGGTTGGCCTTCCAGAGGCAGCAGAAGTCAGATCCTGGATAGCCAAGTGGCTACAGGTACTCTCTGGCATCACCAAGCCACTGTAGCCTTGGAAGCTGCTCAACAGACTTGCTTCTCTCCATGCTCCTGGCAGAGCAGGTGTGCTGCCTTTGGCTTGGGGGGCTTCATCTTTTTCATAGTTAGCTGATATCTATGTTTTGGGCTCGTGCTGGAAACACTGCTGCTAATACAGGGATGTTTTTGTTACTGCTGAGCAGGGCTTACACAGAGCCAAGGCCTTTTCTGCCTCTCACCTCCACCCCCAGCAGCGAGGGGGCTGAGGGTGCACAAGGAGCTGGGAGGGGACACAGCCAGGACAGGTGATTCCAACTGACCCAAGGGATATCCCATAACACATGGAGTCACGCTCAGTATGTAAATGTGAGGGAAGAAAGAATCAGGGGGAGATGTTCAGAGTGATGGAGTTTGTCTTCCCAAGTCCCCGATACACGTGATGGAGCCTGGATTTCCTGGGCATGGCCAAACACCTGCCTGTCCTTGGGAAGTGGTGAATGAATTTCATGTTTGGCTTTGCTTGCATCTGTGGCTTTTGCTTTACCTATTAAACTGCTTTCATCTCAACCCATGAATTTCCTCACTCTTACCCTTCCAATTCCTTCCCCCATCACACCAGGAGGGAGGGAGTGAGTGGGGCGGAGTTTCTGGCGGGGGTTACACAGCAGGCACTGCTGACAGACCTGCATCTCACTGCCTCAAAGATCACTGCTATTGTTAGTGTAGCAAAGAGGCCCTGGCCCTGTCTCTAAGTCCTTTATAATGACAATACATGTCCCATTATTCACTTTTTATAAAAGGGGAGTCACAAAATGCTTAGGTGGCTTATCCAGGATCCAAAGCAGCATCAAAGTGGCAATTCTTACGTAACTCTTGGGGAAAGCAGCATATTTGACTGAATCATGATGCCTCCCAACCATAAATTATGATACTTGGATTCAGCACTTTCAGATCTATGAGCTGTTTGGTCCCTGACTAATGACTAATGAAATGAACTGCTTTTATCCTCCAAAACCTGAAGAGAAACAGGATATGTTTCAAGCTTATTTTATGAGTGAGCCCATTGTGGAACAGATAAAAAGGTAGTGATTCCCAGGAAACTTTTCATTATAAGCCTAACCAGGTAATTTTCTGGAGAAATGCATACAATATTAAAAATAGGAACTCCAAGGAAACGGAGACTGGCAGAATCACACCATGCAGAAAAGGGCTAGGTGAAACTCACACATCCCCTTCCACAACCAAGAGCCCCCCACAAAGCCCATGGGTTGCACATTAGGTAGGGCAAGGGTGCTGAGGCTCTGGAAGGAAGTCTGTCACACACAGACAGCTGGATCCCAAAGCACAGATCACTCCAAGTTCATCCCTTCCCCCTTCACCAACAGCACCCCGATCTGCCATTCACAGAGGTGAACAAGAGGAAGGGCACAAAGCCCACTGGACACCTTCATAACGTTTATGTTTCTCTGAACATGGTTTCTATCATTGTTTTATAGTCTGGAGCATGTCAACAGGAGATAAAGAGGAAAGATGACTGAGGAATTAAATTATCTGTAGTGCTGAGCAAGCCTTTTCCAGCCCACCGTGGTTTGAATTTGTCACCTGACATGATATGGTAGAAGAGGTTATGTTACCCTTCAGCTCAAGATGCACCTGCCTGGGAAGGCAAAACACCCCTCATTAAAGGGGACAGTGCTTGACCCAGCACTGAGGTTAACACCCAAGTGTTGCCCTGGAGCCAGGACTGTGGGCCCTCATTACCATCATCCTCTGGATGTTGCCCTAAACACTGGCACCCTAACTGATAAACAGAATCAGTCTGTTTCAGACCTCAGAGGCAAGCAGCTAGAATTTGAGACAGCTATCCTTTCATAGGCAAGGAGGGCAATTTTTATTTTTTCCTTGTGCACATTAGGTGCCGGCAGAACTTTAATCAATCTTCATATGATGCCAATAGTTCACAGATAGAGCTGCAGTGCTTGAAGGAAATAGGTTATCTTTTCCCACTGTGAGCTGCTAGTTCTGAGGAGTGTTTGATACAAGTCTGAAGGAACTGCGCAATCTGAATTTGAAAGGACCATTAACCAGGAAAAATTAACGAAATACTTCGAAATGACTGAGCTCGGCTGGCCAGTTTTCCAGCTATGACCTTTAATTCTCCATAAAGAGAAGGTGCTTTAAAAAAATCAAACATTCTCACCAATCTGGTTAATTAAACAGAATGGCAAATGATCCCACGTGTGGAAGGAATCCAAAAACAGTTTGGGTAGAAGAAAAAAAACTGCAGTTATAACCCAGTCTTATTTAAAGAAAAGAACAAATATTGAAGCATATGGTATAGTATTTCATGAACCTGCGAGAGTAGTGTAAATATGTAATTGCACTAAACATATATAAATATTGCACTAAACATTTTAAATAAAAATAAACTGTGAATGAAATAACTTTTTTTTCCCCTAAAAATGTTATCAGAATACTCAGCATATACATATATATTTAGGAAGGGAGTGTAAGCAGGCTAGCCAAGTCTTGTAACTTGTAAGTCACATTAAGTTACTTATATCAGACTCAAACTGATTAGTGCAGATTATCTGGGCACATCTGACTGTCCTGGTCTAGCAAGGATGTTGTCTGACTGTGCAGCCCAAGAACAAAGGAAATCATAGGCACTGCCAAGTCAAGATGTCAGCACTGGATTCTCTTGGTAGCTTACTGTCTCCAGAGGTGAAATTCGGAAATGAAATTTTCAAAAAAATGAAGCTTTGGTACAGGCAAACCATGGAGTTTATGTTGAAAAGAAGAGGCTGCCAGCCTGTTGATCCTATTGATTAATTACAGACCCAGGTATAAATTGAGTGCCCCTTTCCCTTAATGTCTTAAGAAGGATAACAGGAATACAGTATGAAAAGTGATTAAAATTGGCCTATTTCCAGTCATTGCCCTCAAACCTGTCAGAGTGAAAAGACAGGGTCTGGAGGTCCTGTCACAAATTTGAAATCTCCAAGTTATTACATCAGTCAGCTGTGTTCTCTAGCAGCAAACCATGGCTAGTGTTCATAAAAGAGAAGCTGTGTTTGTAGAAGTTAATTTCTTTGCAGATTATTTAAGAGATCTCATGATAACTTTCTGAACTTCACACGGGACATGATCCACTCCTGAATTGTAAAAAATAAGTCCTGCTTCTGACTGCACCCTCACACTGCCATGGCACCCTGCTGCTAATACTTACAGTGCTAAATCTAAGTTTAGGCCTGAAGAATTAGATCATACTTCCTTTTCCCTTTCATTACACTAGAAGGTGTGTCCTCCTTACCTAAGTACTTGGTTAAATATCCCCTGGCTGTTCAGCAGGAGCCCTTATGGTCTCTTCCATCAGCAGGAAATGATGAGCTCCTGGTCCAATATGCAATTATTTAAAAACTGTATTATCACAGCACCTAATGGTCCCAGTCATGGACCATCACCCTCTTGCACTTGGCACTGGACAAGCATGTGCAGAGGCAAAGTACATTCCCCAGATAATTTCCAACTCAGTTATGAATAAAGGTACAATAGAGGGGTACATCATGGAAAGCACAAACAAATGAGATTGGTTGATGTAATCCAGTAGATTGAAAAATGTTGCTTTGATGTGGCTCTTCTTCCACATTTCAGTCTTCCAAGAATCATTTAAAATAGCTAAAATCCCTTGATTTCTTCCCTAATAATACTTTCCCAGGTGACCATATGCCACAGGGATGCTGCATGATCACAAATGGGAAAAATACCAAAGATCGTAAGGGGAATGAGTCATGAAGCAGCAAGACATATTCTAAAAATATTTACAAATCCTTAGTTAGAAGAGAAAAAAAAAAAAAAAAAAAAAAAAAAGGCTGCTGCAAATAGCACTTCTTGGACAACAGGAATCTTTGTATGGACAAACAGCACATGTACCAGAACAAATGGCAAGCTTTTCATGTGAGACCAATTTTCAAAGAGCTTATAAATGTCTCTCTCCTGAATTTCTTCTTCAATTTTTGCTTAAACTATCCTGAGTCTTACATATGGAGAAGGAACAAGCTTAATCGGGGCAACTGTAAGCCTTTCATCAATTCAATTATCCGGTAAAGGGCTCGCTCGTTGAACTCAGCCATAAAATGTTAGAGTCGCAGCGCTGCTCCTGTCTATCAGCTTGTGTCCCTGAATTCTTTGTACCCTTAGGGATGTTTTATCTTTTGAGAAATGTGACAGTGTGCCTTTGGAGACTGGCCTCGGCACAGCTCCATAACCAATATATTGACAGATAGAAGGTAGCGTGGAAAGCGAAGCAGTTCACGACTTGTGTCTGTCAAGCTGCTTTCCTCTGCAGACACAGGACCTTTAAAAGTTATTACAGGACCTTTCAAACCATTACCTTACATTAATGACATCAGATTTATTTTTTCAGGGATCTATGGATCTACAGCAGTATCACATTGTATCTCATTTCCCAGTATTTTTACTTTTTGAGAAATATAATTAAAATATTATCATAACTCTAGGCATACACATGGCTTATCTTTGAAAGGTACCTTTGCTGTTGGAAGAACAGGCTTAAAATGGGAGGAGAATTCACTGATAGTGCCAGTATTTCTGACATTTTCTACTGAAATGTGACTTGATTATTTCTAGATGTGAACTTGAATCTGCAGTTTCTCTTCCCTCCAAGAGGGAGGAAGGGAGACCACTGTTTCAAAGTAAATGAAAACCAATCACATCACCTCTAAGAATATACTAATCCATAAAAGTTAAATTCAGAAGAACACAGGCTGTGGAATATTACAGGCATCCTCATGAAGTCAACCGCGTTTCTGATTTTACAGGACACTAAGATATGCAGCTGTATTGACATCAGTGCTTAATTTTGGGGATAACACTATTGTTCAATGCTGTGATTTCCTCCTTGTTTTGCTTTACCTGACTATCACTGTTCCTGTGCCCCAGCACCCTGATTAGGAGAACATGAGTCAGAGTCTCCTGAAAACCATTTTCATTTAAAATCAGGATTTCTGCAAAGATAATAGAAAACAACATAATTACTTCTTATGTTGTTCTTTTCATCCTTATTGCAATCCCTTCAAGATCCAACTGCCAAAATACCAAAGGACATAATATCCAAAGTTGATTTTCTGAAATTTTAGTTTAGAGGAAGCAACTCTCTTGAGGAGATAGCTACATCTATATATACGACAATGTATTTTAATTTCCTGTCTTTAACCAAAGTCACTAGCCTAATGCTAACACAATGTACTTATTGGACCTTGACATTTTTTGCTATTTTATGGCCTTTTAATCATATGCTCTTGTATATGATGTTTAAGAATGGTGCATCTTCAGGATGACATGATAAAAGCTTTCAGTCAGGAGCTGGGAGCGCATTTAAGAAATGCACATTTTAAATCAGCCTTTAAAATCAGTGGCAAATATTTCCTAGACAAAGTAGTAAATTCTCTGGTCTAATGTAGAATGAAACAGGTTTTGGTACTGGGTTCCAGTCCTTTCTCTCAATGAAATAATCATGTGTCCAGGTAATGGTGGACTATATTGCTGTCAATATCACTTTCAAGTTATTAGGTCCAATCAATGCTGGATAAAAGGAAAAAAGGGTGGTCAACAGGCAATCTGGCTTTCAGTTTAACACTCCCTTGAGGATTTTCATTATCCTTTCCTTTTCTGTTCTCAAGGTTAGCTCTAGCTAGACTATTTGTAGCTTCAGCTTCCTGGAGATAATGCACATCCACAATAGCCTTGCTCCTCTAACGTCAGAGTGCCCTTCCACCTGAGTAAGCAGAGTCCCGTCTTTTTTCTATTATTTGTGACCTTTTCCTGGGTTAAAAGGTGACTCCAGAAGCAGACAGGTTTCACTTCTTATGGTGATTGCAGTGCAAAAAGCACGCTTCTACCTTGTTAGAAGTGACATCACTGCACATTAAAGACATCATATCTCCTTTCATATTAAAATGCCTGTCAGTTCTGCTGCTCGCAGGCTGTAAATCTGCCACAGTATCCCGTGCTTGAGAGCTTTCATTATGAAAATATGGAAGATAAGCACTGTGCTTTACTGTCAAAAGGAAAAAGTAGTCTGGTAGTAATGAGGTTACTTTAAAAATAAATACACAATTCCTTAAACATAGATTACTTGATGTGGGGCAATTTTTGAAAGCAATCTTTTTTGGTTTAATTCCTAAAAAAATTCGAACTTAAAATATAGTATGAGTAAAGCATGCATATACAGTCCTGTAGAATTTATTAATGCATAGATTTTGCACTTGCTCATGCAGTAAATCATTAGATTTTCCTTTGACTTTGGCCCTCCAGCCTTGAGAGAAATGACATACTAGAATTTAACCTGTTTTTCATCTTTATATTATATAGATACAAAAAGTCTTGTATGTTCTGCAACACAGTGACAACACTCAGCTGTTGTGCATTTGACTGTAGAAAATATAGACAGTAGAAAAATACCTCCTAAACAGAAAGGAAAATAGAAATAATTATTGATCATTTTCTCTCATGGCATCATTAGGATCTTAATAATACCTTCCCTACTACATAAAGTTTTAATCCATTGATCTGAAAGCACTTTAGATGTACCATTCTTTTTGTTTCACAGAGGAGAAGGTGAGACAGAGCGGTGAGAAGACCTGTCTCAACATTTGAGAGCAGCTCAGCAGCAGAAGCCAGAACAGATCCTCCTCTCTGGACTAACCTGTCCCACACTTGACTTGCTCATTTCCAACTGGAAATTTGCACTGTTTGCTGGTGTAACCCTGAGTTATTTACACAGCATGGGATTATTCATTTATTATTCATTACTCAACAATGGGCTAAAATTATCACAGATATTTCTTTATTATTAAAAAAAACCAAATTAAAAATCTCCTTATCCGTTTTGTGCAAAAACACCAACCCACTGGTATTCCCCATTTCCACCAGAATTCCCTCCAGCTGAGGAAACTTCAGCATGTGAGCATAGCATGTGTATTTTCACATTTCATCTTCCAAATGACATACTCCATTGTTGATACTCTGTTTGAGGAGCCGAAATGAGCAATTTAAAAGTTATTTATGGGAGATGAAGCCTTTCACCTCCAAGGCATTGATTTTAATGTCTGAACCCCACATCCACAGACAGGAATATATATTCAGGCTGTCCTGCGTGCATTATGTGAAATCAATTGGTAATGTCAGTCCCAAGTAGACAAGCACACAGGTGAAAGCCATGGGGGACAAAGCCCCAACAAAATAAAAACAGAAAAAGGAAAAAAAGAAAGGAAGTTATTTGGATGAGGAAGGCAAATGTGTAGGAAAAATGTAATAGCTGAGAAGGTGACATTGTTGGGATATGGTCTGATGAGGCAAGACCAGAGGATTCCATGTATGTCATGGAGGAAACCAAGAACGTGTCACTCAATGGAGCTGGAAGCAAAATGAAACGAGAAACCAAAGAAAAGCATGTGAACACAGTGTGCTTGTTCACCTTCCAGCTTCTGCTGGAAGCAGAGAGGATTTTCTTCCTCTTCTTTGTAGAATGAAGTCCTCTGCAGATGTAGAGCAGAACAGAGAGAAGTAATGAGAGCTGTAGTTCTTTAACAATCCAAGTCATAAGGATTTATAACCCGTTTTACAGCAACGTGTCCAACACTTTCCCGGCCACAAAAGCATGATCAGGCTCCTGTATCATCTGTCTTCTGCTCACGAGAGGCTTTTGAACCTCTGCAGTTCCACAGTCACAAACCCTGTCTATGTGGAGTGCTTTTGTAGCATTCTCCACTGTTTCCAACATCCATGCAGGTCAAGCAGCAGCAGCAAGGGTGAGATTTCTAATGCCAGGTGGTCTGGATTGCTACAGGCACTTTATGCTACAGCCCTCTCAATTTTCCAGGTAGGATCAGATGAGTGAGAAAAGATGGGTGTTGTTTTTTGCCCTAAAGCTCCTACAATTCCTAGGAGTGGTGGAGCTGCACTGATGGCACAGATGGCAGTTTTGCCTGAAAGGCGTAAACCAGACTGTGGAACAGTGAGTCAGTTGCCCTGCATCATTCCCCACTCCTAGAAGATAACATTCCTCCAAACCTGTTATTGCAGATCTGGAAGAGTTAGTACCTAACCTTCAATATTGTTTTATATAATTTTTCCAGGAATATATTTTTTCTTGTAAAAGCAGACAAGACTAAAGTATAGAGGAATATTTTCTGGCACATGTGAACACCAGGGAATCAGATCTGAACACTGTGTTTGAGGTTATACTACCTCTGAAACTGCAGGCCCTAGGGACTGGGTCACAGGAAGTCACACCAGATTGACAGATCTATATTTATAGATAGAGTCTTTATTTTCACTAGTGTATCCATTGAATTTATAATAGAGTTAAAAAGACAAGAGAGTTGTGTAATGTACTTTGTGAAAAATTAACTTTTGACTTAATATGGAACTTGATGCTATTGTTCTATTCCTAACAAAACTGTTTATTTCACATATATACAGCTTCTTGTCCTCCCTTTTGATTTTACCCATTTTTGTTGTTATATTACAAAAGAATTGCATTCTATTTCATTCCCTTAACCTCAGAAATAATGATTTTTTAGTCAATGGCCAAAAATTGGGGCCC
Organism: Ifrita kowaldi; assembly: GCA_013398055.1. Taxonomy (NCBI): domain Eukaryota; kingdom Metazoa; phylum Chordata; class Aves; order Passeriformes; family Cinclosomatidae; genus Ifrita; species Ifrita kowaldi. The sequence continues at coordinate 15,738 of VZRS01013254.1, read as the reverse complement.
ATTGGAAAATACCAGCTCACAAATGCTCTAGGAGTGACCTAACATTGACATTAAATTGCATTTTATGGCTAAAGAAACTGAGCCCTTCTGTTAGAAAAGGCACACACTGATGATAACATAATCCCCATTATTTCAAATACTTAAGGTGGCTGAACACTCTTTAACCTTCCTTTTTCACTGAAATTCGGGACAAGGTATGTATTGTTCTTACCACACTACAACTTAGATCTGACTCATGTTTGCTTCGTATCCCCAAGTCTGCATCAGAAGCATTTCTAGGGAGCTGGGAGCTAACTTTGCAGCTGATTTGCACCAGCAGGTCAATTTAAAGTGACCACCTCAACTTGTGTCTGTGCTTAAACCTGATACCAGAGTTTTCAACCTGAAGTACTGAATCAGCTTCACCAAACTGGCTGTGAGAAAGTTCACATTGAAATGTGATCAGGAATTGATACTCCACAAGGAAAAAATAGAGAATGCGTGTTTACCCTAATGTAAATATTTTACAGAATCTAAGCACAAAAGGCTTTGTTCCAATGCCATCATATTTCAGAAAAAACTCTAGCTAAGTGGTGCAAAAAGAATCAAGTGGGGCTTACAACCTTTCCTTAATACAAAGCACAAATCTGACACGATCCGTCACGCTGTATTTTAACTGGATGGAAAGTAGGAGAGACAAACATGTGACAAAAGGTCATTGTGTCACTTAAGCCACACAGGAAGAAATGAACACCCCAAGGTGGTGAGCACAGCATAAGAAGCTGAAGCTGACAGAATTTTGTTAGGCTCTTCTATCTAAAATCTGTAGCACAAACCTAATACTTTTTTTGAGTAAGGTTCCATTCAAAAATACATTAACTTTTTAATTGAGAACATGGCAGGGTATCAGTGGTTCTGATGATCTCAGCACAGCATGGGAAATAATGCTGGATAACTCAGCCTCCATTTACAGAGAAAAACATCTTGGAAGTTTCACTGTATGTGCACAGACAATCATTCAAATGCTGAGAGGCTTGAACTCTCCCATCCAAATGCATGCAAAGGGGAATATCAACCCTCTTAATGCTCATGAAAAAGCTGGTCCCTTGGGAAGCCAAGGAGTGCACTCTCAAGAATGTGGAGGGGGTTAAGTGAACTCTGAAAGCTTCTGAGGATCTTCCCTTTCTTTTTTAAAGAACTGAAAGTATAGGAGACAGAGAGAAAGCCTCAGGCTGAGCTCTTACATTATTCTCCCCAGCTCCCTCGAAGAACTGCTGACAGTTCCTTGTTCACCAGGAAGTTTGCAGAGGAGGAAAAGGAGGAAGGTCCCAATACTTCTTTTCTTTCTCGTCCTTCTTCATGCACCCTTCAATTCCTTAAGGTCCTATTCCTCACACTGAGAACATCAGAAGACGATTTCTAAGAAGCACAAATCACAGCCAAAGAACACAGCTCCAGCAGGAAGGTTTTGAGACCTCAGGTGTATTTTCAGTAACTTACAGAGGCATCCTTAGTATTGAGAAGTAATTAGCAAAACTTCTGCTGGCTTCAGTGAGAGCAGAGTTTTGTCTTCCACCTCTCAAACCCCAGAAATGCACTATCGTGTTCACTTCAGGGCCCTCAGGAAACCCTGCACGAGCAGTGCTAATCTTGAATTGCAGAGCTTCTCCACCTCAGCACTATTTCATGGAGGCTGATACCTCCTTCTACCTCCCCATTCTCAGAGGGTCTGAACAAGAAAAGTTTCCCTGGATTTGGAACTTGATCTTGGCCTCTTATTTTATTAAGTATTTTTTTTTAATTATTTTTTCTTTTTTTCTAACCTAAGAAGGCACCAAAGTTAATTGTTAAAATCATGTGGTATGCTCTGACTGGGGCCAGAATGGATTTGTCCTCTCTGACACAAGTTTCAGGTGAGGACTGTTTAAAGATTGTGGCTTTTATTCATCTGCTGGGTGTAGCTGGGGATTGTTCAGGCTGAATTCAAAATGTGCCACAGACATTCTTTTGTCATCTGGATTGTTGTTCATCTGCACTTAACTTACATAAACAATGTGCAATTCACAGGAGAAGGAGAAATTGGACACTCCTTCTGACCCGTTCTGTGTTCTGTAGCCATCTCACTCTGAAAGTGCTTTTATTTCAAGTAGCTGGGAGAGGAAAACCTTCCTAACTTTGAAGTGGGTTTTATTGCACTGATAGGAGAGAGAGAGAGAGTGAGAGTGAAATCCCATTTCATTTTTAAAGTTAACTGTAAAGTTTTAATTAGGTCCTCTGAACAAGGATTCTGTGACGCTTTATGTTTAAGAGTTAGCAATAGTACATGATCCACAGACTTCCATCTTAAAGTTCAGATGACAAAGGCCAACACAACTCTTTTCTTTGTAACTCTGTAACCATTTATGTTTGAGGTGAAGATGTTAATATGGAAATTTTGTGAGCTGGGAACGACTACAAACTCTATCATTGTAATTTATGACCTTTCATCTGAGGCCAAATGTAAAGGCAATTGCAATTGTTCTATATCTCAAGGCCAGCACATAGCAGATGTGTGAAATTTGGAGTGCTAGACATAAACTTTTATTACCAAATTATAAATAATTTCTATCACTTACAATGTTCACCTTTCAAGTTCATCTTGATTAAAACACAAGGGCAGCATCTCACTGATTTCCATGAGTTATACTGCTGGAAAAGCTCTACCATGGTGCACTAGGAAAAGATAAAGCAATGCAGTATTTAAAAAAATCTACTGAGAGCCAGGTATGCAACATTTTAGATCAAAATACATTTTCATCTAGAGGACAAACAAACAAAAGATAATCATTAGCCAATGACATCTGAATTCTATTTTCACTCTTGGAAATCTGGAATCCTTAAGGAGTCCATTTAAGGCTAATTGACCTCTGGGAACAGCACATGAGACTGCTTTGAGACCTGTGGCAAACCAAGGGAAATGACCCAAGATTTGGGTTCATGACTTGGTCTCAAACTGTGGAGGAGGGGAGCTAAGGATACAGACCTTGCCAATCTCAATGCCCATGATTCCAATCCGATGTGTTTGTGAGGTTCACAGGCTGTGAAGCAGGAAAGTACAAGGATTTTCTCGACTGACACCAGACAATCAAAGTATCCATACACATAGAAACTGTAATTAAGTATAAGCCTCAGCGAGCTAGAAAGCAGCCTATTGAGCAGAAGGCAAAACAGCTCATCAGTTTCTGATGGCTCGGAAAAAAAAGAAATACAAGTTCTGAAGACAAACTTGTAAGAAATAAAACAAAGAGGAAGGCTCACAAATCAAAGTGTCCCTGGTTGTATTGGCAAAATTGCTATGCAAGTTTACCAGCCCAGGCATGGAAGTTTTATTTGCCCAATCTTTATACTGGAGATTGATAACAATGAAAACAGGAATATTCCCTTATCAAAGCATTACTCACTGAAGCCAGGCAGCCAAATAAAACTTTGCAAGTCTGCTCCCTGGAGTAACTATTTTATGTTCCTTTTCTGCTTCAAGTACTAGATATAATCAAGCACAGTTGGATGCTCCTGATTAACATGACTGTTGCCTGGAAACACAGGCACAGCGTGGCCAAACTTCCCTGACCGTGCCTGTGCTTGAACTCTGGGACAGGCACGTGAGTGAGGTCGGGTTTGCAGCCCTTGCCTCTTGAAGCCTTTTAGTCTAAGCTTTGGAGAAAAAATTGCTACTCGACACGTGTTCAAAAAGAGAAGATAAACAACTCTAGAAAGAAGCGAGAATACAAATCTGTGTTCTGAAAAGCCGTGGTATATTTTCTTTGTATCATGAGAATTGAGAGGTTTGGAAAGATACTAAATCAATAATGGACGAATAAAAAAACCCAACAAGACAAAACAGTCCAGAAGCTTTCAAAGATGATTAACTCCTGTCACTGTACTAAATCCTAAAAAAAAAAAAAAAAAAAAAAAAAANNNNAAAAAAAAAAAAAAAAAAAAAAAAAAGTATTTTCCAGACATCAGGAGATAGCTGGGGGGAGGGAGGAAAAACTAGTGAGATGAGGGGGAGAAGTAGAAGAGTAGAAGGTGAGTTCAGCTTCTTCTCGTGGCAAGTTATTCCCAGGTGACTTTAAAAAAAATATCTTCTACGTTTTAATGTTCACCGATTCCTCTGTGAAATGAACTGAGCAGCACCTTCAGCACTTTCCTGTCTGCTCCTGGACAGGACACCTGCGAGGTGCTCACTGTGTCTCCAATAAGGACAAGATCATTTGGGTATCAACAGGATCTCATTAGAGTAGAACACAATAATGTACTGGATGGTATGGGACATTAGGAGGAATTCCTTCACAGAAAGGGTGATTAGACATTGGAATGGGCTGCCCAAGGAGGAGGAGGAGTCACCATCCCTGGAGGTGTTTAAGGAAAGACTGGACGTGGCACTCGGTGCCATGGTCTGGTTGACATGGGGGTGTGGAGCAATGGGTTGGACTCGATGATCACTGAAGTCTTTCCCAACTTAACTGGTCCTGTGGGGTTTTTTCCCACAGGACATATTTTTCCTGCAATATTTCTCTCTCTAAGAAACCAATAGGACGTTNGGGAGCGCCGGGAAGGGGCGCGGGAAGCGCCGGGAAGCGCCGGGAGAGGCGGCGGGCGGTGAGTGCGGGGTCGGCCCGGGGCCGGCCGTGTGCCCCCCGTGGTGGTTTGCCGTGGAGCCGCGGTCTCCGGCCGGGACCTCCCCCAGGGCGCTGCTGGGGCCGGGCTGGAACACGAGGGTTCCACACGGGAGGAGCGGCTCCAAATGCGCGGGTGGTCCGGGAAAGGGACCCAGCCCTGGCGCGCCAGCATCGCTGGTGGCAGTGGGTGTTGATAGGGAAACAGTGACGATCCCTGGATTCACGGCTGGAATTGCCCGTTGCGATTTGCCCCAGGAAGCAGCGAAATGAAGTTGGCACCGTACGGGTGTTTTCTGCCTTTGGCTTAAATCACAGAACAAAGCGATGCTAGAGCAGAAGTCCAGCGAATACCGACAGAGGGGGTCTCGCACCAAACTGGGTGCGTGTGCTGCGTTTTTTAATCACAGCATCTTTCCTCTGTGGTTTAATCACAAGCCTTGACTTAGTCTGCTGTATCATCTGAAGGCGTCCTTTTAAATTTACGCTTTTCTTGTATTTGTGAGCTGAGATCAAAACTACTCTTGCTGTTCCGCACAGGCTTCCGTGTATAGAGCATGGATGAACTGCTCCCTCCGCCCCTAAAGACATGAAACACCTATTTATGGCTTAGCTCTCTAAAACCATTTTAGCGAAAGGTTTTAGGGATGATGAGGCCTTTGGCGCTGTTGAAATTTAAAAGATGCACAGTGGGGCAAACAAGGATTCTTAATTATACTTTCAGAAGTAATAAAAATGCCAAAGGGAAAGTTTAATGCAGTGACTATAGGAACTCTGTCTCCCCATCTAAGATTTTGCTTTTATCTCCTTCAGCATTTTCTCTTACTGAAAGTATTACAGATCAGGGGTACTGAAAGTATTACCTGTCTGTCCAGAGTATTGAAAACAATGTGGAAGCATGTCTCTTATCCTAATGTTTTCACTTCTCAGCTTGCCACAGAAGATCAAGATGAGTCTACGGAAGCAAACCCCCAGTGACTTCCTAAAACAAATCATTGGAAGGCCAGTTGTTGTAAAATTAAATTCTGGAGTTGATTATCGAGGTAAGTTCTCCATCTGTCTCTCACAGTGAGTAAAGTAATTCATTGGGGAAGCTGGAATAGATGCATTGATTTTGAAAAGAAAAACACTGTGATCCAGAATCATGGAGTATTAGAATAGAGATCTCTGAATGGTGACAGTAAAAATAGAAAATCAGCTCAGGAGAAGGTGATAAAAACAGGGGTAACAGTGGATTTGGAGATTAAAATTACTGATCTAAATCATTAGTGTCCTTGGTCACAGATGATTAAACTGGATGATTTGGAGTTTCTAAACTGATATTGGGAAGATTGTTTGGAATTGCAACTCCTGAAGTGGCCAAGCTGCCCCCCTTTAAGCACCCCATGCTGGAACTAGACTTCTCTTCACCTTTCTGTTCTCCATTTCCTAGATTAGATCTTGGGCCAGAAAAGCTTCAGAGTAAACTGTGCTGTCAGTCATAATAGAATTCTTACACAAGGGGATGAGAGCATTATTGACATTCTTGGTTAAACAACTGCCTAGACCTGTGTTGGATCAAAACTCACAGAGATAGAGGAAAAACTTTAGTGTAGCTTTTGCCAACTTCATTTTAACACAGCCCATCAGTTTTATTCCTGATTTCTTCAGCCTATCTGTATACCTATGTGCACTGCATATAGGATTATAGATGTTTTTCAGCAGCAAATTAAACTTCTCTATGCAGTGAAATGTCCTGGTCCTGCTCCCATTAAGATAACAGTATCAACCTATGCAATTTTTTTTAGTAGTATCCAAACTCAATTAAAACTAATCATGTATCTTCTATTGTGCTCTGTTAAGAGATTTTATTCTGTAATAACTTAAACATGATGGTTCTGCAACAGATCCCTGCTTCAGAGAGGTTTACTTCAATTGACTTAGCTTGGCACTTGTGAGAGGAGACTTGTTTGTGCTATGACAGTTTTGAGTTGTTACTGTTCACTGGCAGAGTGTTCACTGGCACTTCCTGTGTCTCTTCAGTGTTGCTCAGCTGACAAAATTTGCAGTCTCTTATTTCTTTGAGAACCACATTGTCTGAGCACTTCAGGTGGGGTTGGTGGCATAAAAAGTTCATTGCCCCTCTGTAAATTCTTTAGTGCAGGAGAATGTAGAGAGAGCTCAGTGAAGTCCATTAAAGTGAGTCATCATTTACCTGAGGGTACAGACAAGGCAGGGCCAAACCAGATTTGGTTTGTTTGCTGCACTTCCTATTTTCTTTGAGACCATTGCTACCTTTCCCTTGGTAAGATCCATTTGTAAATGCTGTAGATGAAATACTCAACTTTCCCCTCAGCAAAGCTAGTTTAATGTGCCTACAGTCAGACACCACATTAATTGAGCAGGAGTTCCTTGAACACCCTTATTTGTCTTTGGATTTTCCCCCCCCTTCCCTTCCTTATTTCCCGGTGCATTCCTTTGATCTTGTGACAGAAAAATCCGTGTAGTGTTTTCATTTGAAAAATACGCACTTAGTTTGTTTTCTGCAGAAATGTGACCAGCAGCTGTAAAAGCCAAACATTTACAAAACAGCATCTTGGGCTATTGTTGCACATCTGTCCAGATTCTGCCCCAGGCTGTGTTGCTGATTTTTTTGTTGCCTCCACCCTCTGACGCCCCACACACACCAGCGTGGCCTCATGCAAGTGTTGATGTATAACTGTGAAATGTCTTGAGTTGTTCCAAGTGCTGCAAATGTTCAAGGCAGGAAGCCCTAGGAAATAATCAGGGATACATTAATGTATGGTTTCTGTGTGTAAAGATGTGTATGTGCATTAAAGCATCTCTACATACAGATAAAACAGATAAATTGCTAGCCAGGATGGGCAGTGATCATGTTTGATGCCATTAGTGGTGTAAGAGTAAACACAAAGAAAAGGAGGAAGACAATGAAACAACCATGAATGCACTCTAGGAACAAGAGTTTGGAAATACTGCATTTATGGCCTACTGAGTGGTAGCTCAGGTAAATCCTCATGGTCCAATTTTAATTTTGGACAAACATATTTTTGTTTTCTGTTGTTGTGTGGATCCCTCAGGATTACAAGAGTGGAAAAGAATCCTGACTTTGGTTTGGATTTTTTGGTGCATTTAGTGACACTTTGTGAGCAGTTTTTCCTCTGTCTGTGGAAACAAAACAGAAAAACAGAAAGGAAAATAATAATCTTTAAGCCATGACAAGTTGGCAGAAGAAGTTGAATTCCTGATTATTAACTGGAAGATCCTACAGTAACACTTCTGAAAAAATGAGAATGTGTCCTGAGTTTTCTCCCTCTTCCTAACTACAGCCAAAATACTATATTTCAAGTTTTACTGCTAGGTGAATAGCTTGGTGTTTTTCAAATAGAGGGAAAAATTATTTAAGTAGTATTGTCTGTGCAAGGATGAAGTCAGGAAAACCCACAGGCAAGAGGAAGATAAAACAACATGTAAAAAGCTGTATTGATTGTGTGCTACTAAAATGCATGTTTTCCTGATCCATAAAATCATCTAATATTACAAATCACAGATTTTTTTCTTGATTGCATTATCTAAACACTGTAATTTTATTTTTGTGGGAAGATTTCACTGCCCTTTGTTGAAAAATATGTAGAATTTCGTTGACATCAAAACAGACTTGCAGCCAGTGTTCTTCTAGATTTGTAAGCAGGAAGACAAATATGAGTATGCTGCCTTGTATTAAAAGGGTTGTTTTTCAGCTATATCCTTCACAAGTTTTGCTGATAACTCAGTTTACATAGCTTTGTCCTTAGGTTATCCAGTTACACTTAATGTCACAATTTCTTTTTTGGTGGGTGCTTAAAACACAAGTGAGAAGAGACAACTTAAACTTCCAAGGTGGAAATTGCCCATCTTTTGAAACAATACTTTAATAACTTCTCTTTTTACTCCCACAACTCTTACACCAACTGATAACATTGCTCCCAGAGTGTGTGGGATTCCTCTCTCCCAGCTGAATTCTTTGAAGACATCTCTCCAAGCTTGGATTTTTATTTTGTTACAAAGATACAGGGTGGGTTTTTTTTCCTGTACTGTTCAAACACAATGCATTTTTGTTTATTTTAAAGTAAGCTCAAGCTGATTCTCTTTTAAACTGCCACTGTTTTCAGGTGTCCTGGCTTGCCTGGATGGGTATATGAACATAGCTCTGGAGCAGACTGAAGAATATGTAAATGGACAATTAAAGAACAAGTACGGGGACGCATTTATCCGAGGAAATAATGGTAATTCCTACTCCTTCCATTACTGCACATTAGAACATTGTGTTTTGATATTCTGAATTTGAGGGGTGGCTGAGGTGCAAGTAAGCTGCCTGTAAGCCTAAAACTAATATCCTTTCTTGGAAATCTTAACAGTATTTACTTTTTACAGTTCACTTTCCAAGGTCTGTGCTTTTCTGCATTCCTATGGTCCTTTTTGCCTCTGAACTTGAAGTTCATTTAGAGAAGCATGCACTTTTCTAGCCTTCCTTGGAGCTCATTTTCTGCTGTTTGACAGGCTTACTCTTTTACACTTACTGCTTCCTTAGATGGCCTCTGCACCATTAGAGTTTGTGTTTTCTAGGCAAGCTATTGCATAAATTTATGCTACAGTGCAGATATTACAGTGAAACTAATATTTTCTGGTGAAGCAGTTTTCCAGAACTGAGTGAATGCTGATCCTTAGTCCTGGAGGCTATTTTCATTTTTTGAGTAAAGATTTTACCACCAGTCAGGAAAATCACTCATGCTTTAATATCGAGCCTTTGAATATCTGAGTGCAGTAGGTGGATTTTAGTGCACTTCAAGGACAATCCCAGGCTCCTGAAATGACTCCCTGGTATCAGGCTGTAATAGCAGGACATGCCAGGGAGAAGAGTATCTAAAAATAGAAAAGGTTCAGAAGTCGGATGTGAAGAGACTTGTAGAGGAGGTAAATGAAGCAGAGTTTGACCGAGTTGCTTGGGAAGAAAATGGAGGGATGGAATAAAAAGACACAAGGAGCAAATCCCATGTTAGAAAAAGAGTCAAAGAGAATGTGGCACCACTGTAAAAGAGCATTTTGGGTGGAGAAATAATCCTTGAAAAGAGGCCAGCCCTTGCTTTTTGCAAGGCATTTGGACTGTTATGCTAAGGACTGGAGTGACATTACAGCTGGAGAATCAATTAAGGAAATAATCTGTTGTGAAAGTTAAATGGATGAGAGGCAGAAGGCTCAAGAACAGGCTGAACAGAGAGCTGAAGACATCCCAGGTTTAGTAGCACAGTATCACTTTACGTTGTGAATGGATCTGTTTTGGGGATATCATCAGCCAAGCAGGAGGAAGATGTGTGTTCCTTCATAACTAATCATTAATTTTACCTTAAGTGCTTGGGATTTCCAGCTTTTATTGAAAGAACACAGCATTAGTGTCTGACACCTATAATTCTGCTGTGGAGGAACTCTCTCATGCTCCCCTCAGTAATACTGTGGGGCACTGCCTTTGTTCTTCCTCTGTTCAGCCTACATCTGCTGGAGCATAGTTAGGCTATGAATAAAATAAATGCTGAACCAAAGTAATACATAATGTTTAGATCTGATGGCATTTTTTGAAACCTGGAGTTAAAGGTTGCCTGGCTTTGTTTGTGCTGAATGGGATTTATTACAGCGTCGATTTACAAACTGTGGAAATAAGATGTTTTAAATAAAAAGTCTTCTGCATGTTATTTACCAGGGCCCTCTTCTGTGTGCCACTTTCTCTTTTTCACAGTGTTGTACATAAGCACCCAGAAGAGGAGGATGTGAAGATGCCAGAAGGAGGCTGTTTTTTTGTACTTGTGAACCTCTTTGAAGTGATGAGCCCTATTTGATTTGTAGTTCATAATCCGCAGGTGAAATACACAAGTGTTTAAATATTTTTTTTAAAATAAATGTGAATGGGTGTAAACTGCCTGAATGTTTTTGTTTCAAAGCACTGCTTTGTTCCATTGTACAGAAAAAAAATAAAAGAGAAGCATGTAATAGTGCTGCAAGACTAATTTGAAGCAACAGCTCATTTAATTATGCTAACAGTTACAAAAATACTGATTGGAAGGTAAGCAGGCATGGAGTAATTGCAAATCAGAGCCCTGTATTGATGGCAGAACAATAGTTTAACTGATGTTGGGAAGGGAAATGCTAATGGTTTGGTGACAGTGACCTGTCCCTTTTGGAAAACACAGGGTCAGCTTTAAATGCCAGTCTAGTAAGAGTCATCGGGTAAAAAGTTCAGCTGTCCAAAAAATCTTGAACTGTGGATTGAATCAAGGGATGTAACACTGACACTTCAACAGTTAGGGGTGGGGAAGGAATTGAATCAAATGGAAGAAAAGCCTTAAGGGTGAAAAGAAAGCTCTGTGCCAGCTGAGGAAGTCAGTCAGAGGTGAAGAGCTCTCAGTTGGTATGTCAGTACAGCCTAGTAGCTACTTCACCTCCTGCCTGTGTACCCCCCACCCTTCCTCTGCTTCGGGTGACCTTTTTCTTATGCTTCTCTACCAGACACAATGGACTTTTTCAGTAAAAAGCCATTTTAACTAATACCTAAAGCTACTTCTGAAAACACACTAGAAATCTGAAAGCTTTTGTAAACATGCCACATGTGTCCTCTCCAGCCAGTTCCCTCTTTCTCCCATCCATTCCCCCACAAGCTGGTACCATCTCTATATTCTCTGTGTCTAGCCAGAAATGAGAACAAATGCATTAGAGTATGGGGTATGCATTAGTAAGGGGGAACCTCTGAGCAGACAAAGGGAGGGAACTTGTTTGGATGTATTTTGCAACAATGCTCCCAGATAATCAAAGCACAGTAAATCAAGCTCAGTTTCACATGGATACTTATTCCAATTTGTAAAGTGTATTTTCTCCTTTCACATGCAGTCAGCCAAGAAAAAAACCCAAACCAACTCTGAACATTCAGATATTCCTTTGCCTGAGTGTTTCTGCACTTGACATCCACACACTGAGAATGCTTTCTTGTTCTTCCAGACAAAGTTGTAAGTTAGGGTAATGTACCTCATGGTGAGGTTATTGAGCCAATTTTTTAAAATGAGCTTTCTGAAGCCTTGCTTTACTCTTTGGACAGTTTATAATGCCTCCAAGAACAAAAGTATTTCTAGTTGTGGATGGATTAACGCAAGATAACTGTGAATATAACATTGTCCCATTCTTCCCAAGTGCCAGTAGCTCTGATGCAAGCTGAGAATAGTAACATTCCAGTTATCCAAGGGAGAGAATGGGGACTGCAAATTTTTAATTTGACTGTTTTTTAAGATGAAGAAATAATTCTAAATTATTTTGCAGTCAGTAGTTAACCTTTCCACATTAAGCACTTCAGAAGCCATGACAGAACACACAAATAGAGTTGTTACTGTACAATATGCTTCAATAATTTATCATTTTCTGACAAGGGTTGAAAAAGGTCCAGGATATAAGACAAATCACCAACTTGCTCTTCTGTATGTGACTTTTTTTTTAAAAATGAAGATGTACCTCCAAGTGGGGCATGCAATTTTTCATTTGCCTTGTCATCTATATGTAGCTGGCAGGTTACTGTCTACTTTCAGTCCTGGAGACTGTCTGGATTGTGTTGTTTGGTTTTTTGTTTTTATTTTAATACAGGGTTAAATTTTTTTCCCTTCTCCACCTTTCTCTCCCCCTCCACACACCTACCCATATATAGCAACACTTTTGCAGACTCTGATTTAATGTCAAGAGTTTGCATTGTTAACTTTTTAACTGCAGTTCTGTTTCTATAAGTCTAGTTATAGAACAGTTGTAATCTGCTACTTCTGGTGATCTAATCACACACTGAACTCTATATAAATATAAATACTACATGATTTACATGCCAAGGGTTTTTTTAATGTATTCTAAGTCATGAAGTCACTATTACTATGTGAGGTAGACAGGAAGATTTGCCTTGAAGATCAGCTGTTGTAATTCATATTTAAATTTCAAAAGTAGCAAAAGAAATGAAGCCTTTAATTCCCACAATCACTGACTTTCAGTTTATTTTACAAGATTTTACCCTCTAATTCATTTTTCAACTCCAATGTTTAAATCAAGTAAACATTTAAACTTGATTTCAATTAGGCAGTGCAGTGTTCAAATGTACCCTGGTTTTGGTTGGATAAAATATTCATATTGGATTTATTCTACTTATCTTTTAGATTTTGACTTGTACATATTGTGTAGGCCAACATTACATTTGCAAGTAAATCCACAGCTTTCAGAATTTTACCTGGAATGCTATCCAGAGCTGCATGGCATTATATATGTACATCAACATTAGAGTAGAAAAGTTATGTTTCACAAACTGTTGATGACCCACCCTAATTTATAAGCTCTTTATCCCATTGGGAGATACAAGTACACTCTTACAAACACAATACACCTTCATACACAAAGGACAGCATGAGATACTAGTGCTCATATCCTCTGTGTTACATCATTTACCATATCCTGATGCTCTTGCCCCAATACCTGTGTATAAAACAGCTTCGATTGGGGATCAAGCTCATTGAGATCAGAGCTGACAATGAAACATCAATGCCTTGAACAACCTGCAAGCGTTTGTCCACCACTTTTCTTGGAAGAATGTACTCAAAATGAGGGAATCCAAAATGATCAAACTAAAATTACTGAATTTCAAAGACTAAAGCTGCACTCAAGTTGATAGTCAGTACTTTCATGCAATGAGACCCCATCATGAAACCATGGCCATTCAACCACTACCCCACCCTCAGCTACACATCCAGTTCACAGACAGATTCTAGGAAGAGCAGTAACTGTGAATTTGCTACATGCCCACATCCAGCACAAGTTTCTTGCACTTGAAAAGCCAAACTGAGCCACATCTCCTTAAACAAAAGCCTGGCTGGGAGCACCAGCACAGCATACCTCATGAAAACTAGAGAAAGTCTGGAAGAAGGAGGCAAATACTCACTGCATGGTGGAGCAGCCAAAGCCAAGTTACCACTAAAGCCTGCAGTGCCCTGGAGTTGCCCCTATATAAAGGGAGCAGATCATGCTAGGAAGGTTTTGTTTTAAAGGTATATACCCTGATGACCACTCACTTTTACAATTAGTTTCCACCTGGTTCCTAGTTCAAAGGGCATCTACTGCTAACCACTCTAACATCATTCATTTGAGTTCTTTATGTCTTTTTTGTGATGTTAAGATGACAAAACAGCTACTCAGAACCCTTCTGGGTATTACTTGCCCATTAGTTCCTCAGGCTTTTTCACAACTCTGAAAACCAGCTGTGCCCCACAGCTGTGTTGTTCCTGGGAGATAAGAAAGCATGAAAGTGTTTGCAAAGTGACAGCCTTGCAACGTGTGACTGATGGTACCAGAGCAACGCCTGATCTTTAATACCCCAACTCACACCTGTGGCCAGCTCCAGCCCTGAATTGGTTTTGAAAACAAGCAGGCTGTGGAGCCAGCAGTTTCAAAGTCTAGGATTCCTGTGCCAAACTGTTCTCCAAGGCCTGAAATCAGATGGGAGGGGACATTTCTTGGGCTGCTGTATTGACCCTGAGTGAGGGACCCTCGGCCACAGGATTCCTCTGCCAGGTCACTGTGACAGAGCTCACAGGCAGCTCCCACTCGGTGCTATGATCACACCACCTGCCTGGCCTTGCCTTTATCTAACAGAACAGCAACAAGAGAGCATCCTTTAGAATAGAATTGGTTTTGTGTATGGAAATTCTAAAATAGCTCAAGTGACCAAAAGGGAGAGCAGCTCTCCATGGATGGTTTGCATCTGCTCTGTGCAGCTCACTGTGGGAAAATCCATGTGGGTTCTGACTGATGCTACAGGAATGTGGGGAGCCCAGTATTTGAGGGCATGTTCATTCTACCTGCTGTCTGTACACCTTATCTTACTCAGTCTTATTAAAGCAATCATTAAGCTATTTGTTGCTAGGCCTTACCTCTCTCGCTCTCTTTGTCTTCCCCCTAAACAGTTGCAGCAGTTACCAAATAAAGTTGCAAGTTTATTGCAAGTTGCTGTTGCAGCAGTTACCAAATAAAATAAAGGGTTATTTTAGTTTGAATTTGTAAGGGAAAGAGGCTCACATTGTATGTTGCGTGCATGTGTATGTGCCAGTTCATTCCCAGCAGTGCCATTTTAGTCACTGTCACACTTCAGTAAGTGACAGAAGAACAGCAAGAATAGTCACCTGGATAAAAGAGGAAGGACCTGCCAGTACTTTTGCCAGCCCTCTGCCTAACTAGCATCAGAAAAACATCCTGGTCTCCCCAAACACAGAGGCACAGACATGCATAGGTCACCCTGAGATGCCTGAGTTTGTAGAGATCGTTCTCCGTTCTCCATTCTCCCTGTGGGACTACCATGGGTTTTTAACCACTCATCTCACAGCTGGCCACTGCTCTTTGTTTTAAAGATAACTTGAAATATTCTTAATAAGGTGGTGCTGCCAGCTTTGCTGGTTTAATGATCGCTTCTTTGTGGTCTGGGCTCAGCTGCTGCCACCTTCAAGCTCTCTACTTGATCAACCTGCCCACTCTTCGCTAAGCTCCCTCAAACTTTGTTCACAAGACTCAGGTGGCTGCCAGCTGACCAGGAGGGACTTCTAACTCATTAAAACCGTTATTATCTTGCAGAAGCAAAGTATTTCCCAGCCTGTCAGTGAAGCAACCAGCTTGCTCTGGAGTGTCAGCTCTGAGTTTCTTACATCCATGCCCATATTACATACTGATCTCCACTGCACCTGCTCCACATCTGCTGTCCCTGTTGTGCCCCAGTGGTGTGGAGATGTAGAAGCAATCTGCAAGAAGGACAGTTTCTGCACCAAAGAGCCTGCAATGTTACTGGGTTTGTAATCCTTCTGTGCACTTCAGCAATGAAATGTCAAGTTACATGGTTTATACTCTATCTTAATTATCAAGTCATTACAGAGCATGCATAGTTTCCCCAGTGCTATTTTAAATTCCCAACTGTAGTTTGTGGGTTTTTTTCCTTCTAGAAATCCACTAACAAATGCTGCTGGGAAAACAATAGGTAGGGTGTAGGTTGTCTTACATCCCCTTCTCCTTGCCAGCTCCC
>VZRS01013253.1:93402-131907 GCA_013398055.1 Ifrita kowaldi | reverse complement strand
GCCCCGCGGAGCCCCTGAGCGGGGGGAGGCGGGGGGATCGTGCACGCCCATTGCCAGGCGCCGATGGAGCCGGGCAGGAGGGGTTGGAAATGCGGGAGAGGGTGGGAATGGCTCGTTGGAGTTCTCTACGCCCCACGTGCACCTGCACTGCTCTGAGCTGCTGTTTCGCCACCGGGTCACTCTTAACCATATAGTGCTTTCCTTGTGTGTTATAGATATATTTATTATGGAAAATAAGTAAGAATTCATAGTAATACTTGAATGTGGTCAGTGTGACTAAGAGATCGTGCTTATAACAGGTCCAAGTAATAGCTATATAAATGTTTCATTATATTTTTACAGAGTGTGTGTGGTTTGGTTAACAGTGCTTCAGTTTGTGCTATGTGTTGTATGTTCATGCAGATTTTGGCTAAGATTTTGTCCAGGACCTTCTAGTTCATATATGGCACGGATCTTTTAAAAACAAGTTTAGTTTGTTCAGCAGAAGAACCAACATCTTGGTAAAAGCAAGAGTGTGCACATGCAAGGAGAAAATAATTAAATAAAAGTGGGTTTTTTTGTAGTCGGTGTGTTTCCAGCACCGAATTGTTTCGGGAAATGGGTTTTAAATAATACTAGGCTTAGCTGGGTTTTTACACAATTTGTTTTTCTGCTGTAGTCCTGTGGCAGAGAGGAGGGAGGGGAGTGCCATCACCTTCCTCAGTAGTGAGAGCTGGAATGAGCTGCTGCCCAAATCTGTCATGTGCCCCTTGAGCTGGGCCCTGTGGTCTCTGACTCAGGGCACTGAGGAGGCTGGAAAGTGCCCAGATGAATAATCCATGATTAGGGTTTTTTTTAGCATGATTTGGCTGCAGCTGGTAGGGGATGGGTTAGGAAGGCAAAGCTGCCACTGGGGCTTTTCTTTCTGGTAACATCTTGTTGTTAAGAGCTGGAAGCTGAGTTGTACTTTGAGCATCAGGAGGAAGCTGTTTTATTAAATGAAGTAGCATCTGTTGTGTCTCGTGGAATTTGAGGAAGATAAAGACTGGAGGGATTGCAGCTTTAACTAAAGATTGCAGCTTTAACTTGCTGTCTGTACCCCAGAAAAAAAAAGCAAAAACCATCCTTGGTTAATTTCATGCTGGGTAGGAAAAGCTTGGTCAGTTTTGTTTCCTAACTTGATTTGAAAAACTCCTCGGTGTTTAGTGTCACTGATGTAAATAAAAAACACCAGGAAGGAGTGGTTGAGGTATTCAAGTAGGAATGCTGGCAGGTGAGACAAGCAAAGTGATTCCATCAGTCAGAGCTGGAGGTGAGCTGAAATATTTACAAGTGAAGTACAAATGCACTGCCGAGTTCCATCTGGTGAGTCATTCTGCCCTCTTTGTGCCTGGGTAACCCTTTCATGTGTCTGCAAGTGAGCTTTTCACGGGGAACAGGTTTGATGTTAGAGCTCTGGAGTAGTTATGGAGAGGAGGGTTTTACTTACAGGTTCTGTAATTCCCACCCCCACGGCTCGTTTGCTGATTTGAATGTTAGGAAAGATCCTTAGGAGGATCCAGTCTGGCCTTGTAGGTAATGTGGGCCATAGGTTGCAGTCTGTGATTTAGCTTTGAAAGGATGAACAGCTTTAAAAGCAGCCTCTGCTCTCAGGCTGCATTCTTGTAAAGATAAGCTGTGTGCTCATGCTTACTCTGAACTGCTTTCCAAACTCAGGCCTGCTCTGTGAATGCATCGTTCAGGAGTCTCTAATAGAGAGTGGAAAGGACACATGATTTTCCTCTGGGCGTTGCTAGTGGAGAGTGGCAATTACTGAGCAGGTGCAGTGCTGGTTGTACTTCTCAGATATGCAGCAGTCACAGCAATTAAAGCAGTTTGGTGTCATTTAATGGTTTTAGCCTCAGTGTGTGATTTTCTAGAAATCTGCATCGGTGTAATCCCTGTTTTCCTGCAGTGACAGGCAGTGTTTAAGGTCAGGTTAAATATTAGCAAACTATATGTGGTTTGTATCTTCTATTTATATGTTGGAGAAGCAGCTGTGCTGAATAATACTCCGTGGCATTTACTCTTTAAAGACTTCTCTGGATTATTTTTGGTAGTTATGGCATTTTACTGACTGGCAGTTTTTAGGAAAGGCACGTTATGCATGTTTTGAACATAATGAGAAGTGTTATTTCTCAACAGCTGGTGGTGTAGTGGAGATCAGAGGTGCTGTCAGAATTGAACAAATCACCCTCAAGCATTTCACAATGAGATACATAGAAGTGTGAATTAATTACAGTTATTTGAGTCCCTGATACTTACTGTGGTATTATTTCATTTATGTTTTTGTAGCCATCGTGGAACTATGTGGAAATGGGGTAGTGGAGATGATTCTCCTTCCAAAGCAGCAGTAAGTACTGAATAGCTATTAATATCTTTCTAAGATTCTCTGACACAGAGACTCTTTCAGTTTTCATACAGTAACCATATATATTTGCTCTTTTATAAAGCAGTTGTTTGACTGGTTTTACCATGACAGTTTTAGGGCTCTAAAAGTCAGGTTGTGTCCTTGTTTCTTATCTCCTTGATCTTTAATCTCTCGTGCCTGCCACAGCTGCTGCGCTTGTCCTCACTCTTCTTATCCTTAAGGAAACATCTGTAGGAGTTACATAAGCTCCATCCCCAGTGTATCTTTGGGTAGAGTAGCTTCAATATCAATATTTTATGGCTGTTTATTTTATTTAGTAGCACTGCTGGCTGTCACAACACAGATCCAGTGAATGAGGAAATTCAGGTTTTCATACCTAGAATGCTTGGATGGTTTTGCTGTATTTCAAGCCAATATTCCTAAAGCAGTTCTTAAGGTTTAGCATTCCACTTGACTTGGTAAAAACAGTCTGCTTATGGGTATGTAAAATCCAAGGAAGTTTTAGTATTGCATTTGCTGACTGTTGTAATGAAGTGAGGCACCATGCATACAGGCATTTGAGGAGCAGTGCTGTGTGCCCCATTTGGCTTTCTGCAAACACCCTGACTATCCCCAGGCTGAATGTTCCCCTGGATATCCCAGGCTGAATGTTCCTCTGAATACCTGCAGGCTGCCGGCTCCCGGGACGTGGGAAGCGCGGCGGTGACGGATCTGACGGAGCAGCTGACGAGCACCGAGCAGCTGCTGGCACAGCTAAAGGAGCTTGTCAGGGAGAAGGATGCTGAGCTCCGGAGCAAAGATCTTCAGCTAAAGGTACAGTGCATGTGGTCATGTCAAAACCATTGTTTAAAACGCCCCTTCAGTCATTTTTGTGACATTTTACAAGCTGGTTCAGCAGCTCTAGGATGGTCACAAGGAGCTGTTCTGGGGCACGGACATTGCTGCTTTTTCCCAGCATGTGTTCTGTTCCAGGATTGGACTAGAAAGAATTTATATCTAATATCCTGAAGGATTTTTTGGGGCTTGTTATTCTTTTTTAAAAAATCATAAGGTCAATCTCTTCCTACACGAGAGACTTTCTGCCCTTTTTATCTGTGGATGTGAACGGACTTGCTAAGATACTGCGTATTTTAAAACTCACTGTAAGTCAAGTTCTCTTTAAACAAAATGAAATGAGCTTTTACACAATTATGAAGGTGTCTGTCTTTTTGTATTTTATAATGAAAAAAACATTCATTCTTCTCATTAAAAAATCAAGCCTAGAATTTGTGTTTCTGTGAAAAAAATAGGGAAATTTATATAATAAGGCTTTGAATCCTATACAGTAATAATCACCATGTGCAGAAAGCTTAAATAAAGAAGAGAAAATTTAAATAATGAAAATGAAACATTGTAATGTCTCTTCAGGGAAGATGTTTTTTGTTAATCACTTCAGATTTCTCCCTCTCTCTTTTTTTCTTCTAATGGAAGAATGGAAGCAGGCAGATGTCTGTGTAGCTAATTTAGTCTGTCATGACTTCGGTGTTTGTAGGAGGAGAAGGAATCTGCTGATGCCAAGCTTTCCAAGCTGAAGCTGCAGAACAAAGCCAAGGTTGCATCATTAACCTCGCAGCTGGAAGAACTTAAGAAGCAGTTACCAGAGGCAGGAAGCTCAGAGGCCAAAGCAGAACCAAAAAAGGTAAGGTGTCCTCACATTTTAAAGCAGATACAATTTCTGGGGTGCTGTGGGCAGTTTTCCATGCTGGACTCAATGGGGAAATTCAAATTTTGAGCTGAGTCAGGTTAGGACTGCGGTAGACTGTGTGGGTGCTGTCAGTTCATCTGTGTTTCTGTTTAATTCTTCTATTTTTCAATAGAAATCCAGAAAATTACACATTCCCTTCAAATGGTTTTAGTAAAAAAGTTCTCACTCCTTCATCCTATTGGCAGCTCAAAGTTTTGACACATGTGAATCAGGCAGATGAGGTTTGGAGAAGAAATGAAAACAAAACCTGTCTTGTTCTTTAGGATATGTAAAGCTGTCCTTATAAGCAAAATGTAAATGAAGTGTTGGAAAGTGACAGGTGTCTAACTGTTAACAAGAGATTCCCAGATGTGTTTGCAGTAACACAGTTGTGCAAGTAGACTTGTATTTCTTCTTCATACAGCTTCTAAAATAACTTTAGTAAGGCTTTAGTTTTTCAGGGGAATTTGTATTTAAAAGCTGTGCTGAAAAGGAACAGTAATAATCAATTTGTTGCAGTGCCCAGTTGTCCTCAAAAAGGTACAGTAAAAATGTATTTTTCTGATCTTTTGTTGGCTAATAAAACGTGTGCTTAGCAATTGCACTTGATTTCTGATAATGGTAGATAATTTCTGTAAAACAGCAATTACACCTGTGGAAATTCTGATTAAAAACATGCTCAGGAATGGTTTAATTTACATTTTTTCCCCCAGTAGTCCTGTTTTCCCTTTGAGGTATATGGACTACATTTGCCAGATTATGAGTTTCAATTGCCAGAGGAAGGGAATCTCCTTGCAGCGCGTCCAGTCCACTTTTTAGCAGTAATTATCGTGAATAATTTAAATACAAAGACTTTTATAAGCTTAATACAAATTCTGTGCCATCTTCTACACGGGATATGAAATGTATAAGAGAACTGAAACACAATCTATGAGTAAAGTCTGCTTTTTCGCCAATATTATCTGGCTGAGTAGAGGTACAGAATCCAGGAGTTACCTGTTCATGGAATGCAAACCTCCCTGTTTTTGCAGGCATCAAAAGATGGAGACCAGGAAAATGCTGCAGCAAATCGAGGGAAAATATTAATGCTGAGAAGGAGAATTGAAGAGCTGGAATCCCAGATCACACAGAAAAATGAAGAGTTACAGAAAAAGGTAGTGTTTTGTATGATGTGACTTTTCACCTTTGTGGTGTAGGGTTATGTTGGACTATACTTATTTAATTATGTATTTAATTCTGTGCTGCTGAACAACTCTTGTGGGAGTTCTGTGTGGAGGAATTGATATGTTACAGCCTCAGCAAGGGCAGTGGGAGTTCTGTCATTGTGCCTTCAGTGAGCAGTGAATCCTGGATGAATGGAATAGGATACACAAAGATGAGCTCTGTGGGTCAATGCTGTATTTAAATCCTGCATTTTGAACAAAAATACTGGTTTGCTTCAATTTTTCTCATTGAAAAAATAGGGCATGACAGGAATTAATGTAGGCAAGGGCTGATTTCATGTTGTGGTGTTTTGTGGACATAACTTCCCTGGGGAAGGAGGCAGGAATGGGAATGCTGCAGAATTTCAGAGGGAAAGGTCCAGTAAATAAAGATTACACTTCGAACAGAACCAGTTATACATCTGATTGTGATTTTTGGAGTACTGTAACACAGGCAGAAAGGAAAGGATGCAAACCATTCTTCTGTGCTGGAGATGGAAGCACAGCCCACAAACAATTGTGCCTTTTCACCTTCAGGATGCTGAGCTGGAGGCCCAGCGCAGCCGTGGGGCTGACATGGATGCCATGCTGGCAGAGAAGGAGAAGAAGCTGGCTGAAAGGGATGCTTACATCAGGGATTTGCAGGTGGCCTGTGGATCCAGTGATGCTGCCAGTGAGATATTCCTGCCCAATGAAGAACTGAAGGTATATTAGCAGCTCAATTATAAAATCTCTGTAGAGTTTTCAAGGAGCCCACGAATTCTGATGTGTTATGTGTTCAGTCCCTCTCTGAAACAGTTAATCCATGTGAACAAAAATTCTTTACTGTCTTAATTTATGTATATGTACTTAATTATTTTGTCCTTACCAGGGGAAGGCTTCATGATTGCTGTACCATTTTTCTGCTTAATTGTCTTTTGGTTTGCATTGTAAAGAACCAGCTGGCAGCTAAAGAGTCATCACTGCAAAGCATGGAGATTCTGGTGCAGAACCTTACCAAGAAGGTGGGAGACAGTGAAGAAAAATGCAGCTTGTTCCAGGAACAGATCGAGAGTCTGAAAAATATTCAAAACAAGGAAAGAGAGCGTTTCCAAGGAAAAGAAGCTACATATATGGAAAATGTAAGTAAATGCAGGGTTCCAAAAGTTACATCCAGTTCTTAGGAAAATGGTAAGAGAGCTACAAACCACATTGGAAGTAGAATACAGGTGTTTGAGGAGGAAACTGCCATTGGGGATTGATTGATAGAAACTTGCTAGGAATGAACATAACTGACTAATTGGTATATTTATTGTTACTGGAAGCAAAATTCAGACTTAATTTGGAATCCATTATCTTGCTGTACCTTTAATTGGGCAGTTCAGTGTGGTTTTACTGTAGTTTATGGTCTGGTTTCATATTTATTTTCTTTGTGGTTTTAGGTGCGTGTGTTTCAAAATATTATCCAGGAGAAGGAGAAGGAGCTGGAAGCACAGAGAGAAAAACATGAGCAGGAGCTTTTTAGATTAGCTGCTAAATCTGATGCAAGTGCTGACCTAGAACAGGTACGTTGCTCTGGAAACTCAGCAGCTTGAATTGGGAATCATGTAATTACTAAACTCTGTGACACAGTTCAAATGTCTGCTTGGGAGAATAAAAATAAGTCTTTTATAGATTGCTTGATTATTTAACTTCTTCTTTTTGGTAGCTACTAAAGGCCTTGAAACAGAAGCTCCATGAAAAGGAAGAAGTCATGCTGGGAAGGACACAGGTGATTGATGTCTTGCAAAAAGAGCTGGATGCCAAGGACCAGCAACTGAAAGTAAGAAATGCCATAAGTAGCAATACAGGTGTAATGTTTGACAGTGGTAGGAAAAGTACTTTGCATTAAAATTATAAATGGTTTTTGTGCCGCTGATTTTTTTTTTTTTTAATAGGAGATTAATGAAAACCTGAAACATCTTCTGTCTGAAAAAGAAAACCTCCAGTCTAAACTGGATGCTGAGAAACATGTAATGAGAGCCCAATTAAGAGACATGATGGAGAAACATGAGCTTGAAATGACAAAAGTTAAGGAGAAATACAATGCTGAACTGCATGAAATTCAAGAGAAACATGAAACTGAGCTGCAAGAGAAAGATCAGGCCCTGGTTCAGCTTCAGAAACAAGTGGCAGAATTGAGTGGCGGTGGACAGAGTAACTCCAAAGAAGTCAAAGATCTGGAATCTATAGCCAAAGAGAAGATGGAAGATTTGGAAGGTATCCTATTTAAACAGTTGTCACTGACAATGTTAAAGGTTTCTTTGCCCCAGACTTTTATGTATTTTGAGCTAATTTAATACCTGTTGCAATTGGAACTACATGAAATTTGATGGAATATTATTGCCACGCTAATTAAAGTGATCAAGTACTATAGTAATGGGGGTTAGAGGATCACCAAGATAGTCACATGAACGATGAATTTCTCACTGTGTTTCTAATTCTTGTGTTTTTCTCTAAATGCTCTTGTCTTGTGTGCATAACTTCCAATTGCTAAAGAAATGAAACACAAGGCTTGTATTAGTAATCTTTCCAAGGTTTTCAATAATTCCTGCTTCTTGTTTCTTAGTCCAAGTGAAATTGAAAACAGAAGAAGCCAGCAAATCTGAAGCCAAGTTTTTGAAAATGAAGGCTTGGTCCAAATCAAGAATCAAACAGCTGGAGGATGAACTGAAAAATGTATGTGTAGCTTTATGTTTAATACTCTGTGTCCTTCTCCAGCTGCTGCGCTTGGAGGTTTGATTGGGAAAAAGTAAACGGGGGGGGTGTAAATAGAATATTAAAATAGTTTATGAATTCATGTATGAAAATGGAATGGCCATGAAGTGTTAGTACAAGATGTAGTTTAAATAAAAAAGTAGTACAAATTGGTGTTACCAGCATTCAGGAGTAAATTTCTTAGAGCTGAGCTGCTGTATTGCACTTTAAATATTAGAAAAACAGCTACTGTAGATGCTACTAAAGAATAAGAAAAAAAAGGTTGCATTGACTTTGCTGTGATTTTGCTGTGTTTGAAACCTCCATAACTGTGTTTTCTTTCAGTTTTCCTCAAAAAACAGTGATGTATCTGCCTTAAACAGTCGTGTGTCAGAATTAGAAGTGGAAAATGAGGAACTACAGTCAAAACTGCAGTCATTGCATGAAATCAGAACTCAGAATGGTAAAAGAAAATCTTTTGCAGATGATCCAAAAGTAAAGAGACAAAAATAAATTATTTGTGTCCTCATGGACCAAATTTATTATGTTTTTGTAGAAGAACTGCTGAAAAAGCTGGAGCTCTATGAAGAGCAGCAGAGGAAGCTGCAGGCTGATCTTGACCAAGTTACAAAGAGAGCAGCTTCACAGGTTGACTTGAAAATTGATCTGCATGGCTTATTGATTAATGGTGCTAATTATACTTTGAAAAGTGTGTCAGCTGGACTTTGGGGCTGAGAATTAATTTACTGATAGGTGGACTTGTCAGTGGCTGTTCAGTTGGAGTACAAGATGACAGGTTTTGAATTACTTATGAAGATTGATTTCTACCTACTGTGCACACACTTTAAATTACATTTTTCCAAGCAGTTTGCTATTTATTTAACTATGTTAAACATGAGTCATCAAAGTGTGACTGTCATGTTGTAGACAAAGTATTTGTAGTATTTTATGAAGTCGTGAGGCTTGTTTTTCACATAATCTACAATATTTACAATCTACACTTACCAATTTCGTACGTTTTTATTTAAGGAAAGTGGTGAATTATAGTGGTTTGCCAACTTACAGTGTATTTATGTTTGCAGAGGGGTGTGGTAAATATATTTTAATGCAGAATTTCTCTTGTAAATATATTTTAATGCAGAATTTCTCTTGTTAGGCCAGTGAATCAGGTAGTGTGGATGAATTGCAGAGTCAGCTCTTGGAATGGCAGGAAAATGTCCCCGAGTCAGAGGAGTCCCGGGATCAAGTCCGAGAAGAGAAATCTGCCATGGCCTTGAGAATGGCTCAGATTGAGGAGGAGAGAGAAGGTGAATTGTTTTATTTCCAATACAACAATCCTGTTTTTATAGATCTGTGTGTGTCTGCTGTGCTTCAGACCGAATTGATAGTACACCACCATGATTCATTTCTGTAGTCATTAAATTTGTACAGTTAGGGAAATTGCTGAAATTTGCAATTTCTGCTTTTTCCTATTCCCTCGAGTTTGTTTTTCATACATTCATCTTGTTTTATATAATTTTTATAAGTGGATGTGCTGTTCTGTTTGCCATTTGAGCTGCTGCTCTTTAAGACTGCTTGAAAGGCTTATTGTCTGCATATGAAAAATGATGATAAAAACCCATACTTTAGCAATGATAAATGTTCCCCATTGAAATATTAAAGCTGCCTGCCTGCAGCAACTGGTGAAGGTGTGGGGGACTGTAGTGTTGGTTTGAATTAGAGGAGTGAAGCAAAATGTACCTGACATGGAGTTTCTCTTTAGGAAATTCCTCATTAATTCTGTTTAGAATATTTAGTGATCTGTGAGTAGGTGCCACTTGTATGGGCCAGCTGAATAATGCCAACTGGCAGTGGCTCAGAGGTGGTTAAAAATACCAAATTACCTACAGAAAATGGCATTTCAAGTAATGTCAGGTTTTATAGCTTGCTAAATTATTAATTAGTGAGCTGATGAGAAGCTGAAGTAGCTTCTATTAAAACTTCTAAAAGTCTGGTTAAATTTCAAATAGTTTTTGCTGCTCTTTCTGTGCCATCTGGACTAAATTACAATTTTTGTCCCCTTAGTTAACTGTGTGGGGAATAATGGCAAATTTTAATGCACAGGACCTACCATCATAATTAATCCAGTTAGTTAATTTGAGCCTTCTCTTTTCAATCTGCAGTTGAATTCTTTTTCATTTCCATGATCCATTTGAAAGTTCAGTGTGTAAGCACAGAAATGTTTTAAGGATCACGTCTCTTCTTTTCGAAGGATTTTTGCTTTGGGATTGAAAGGGAATAACACCCCTCCATTAAATCTACCTATTAGCTCATCTGTGCTGGCCACTGAGCCACATGCAGTATTAATAACACTTATAAAATTTCCTCTCCCTCAGTCCAGGTTTAATTTTGCATTTTTTTCCCCTTGGGAATAGCATGACCTTTCTGTTTCTTTTTTTCCTGCCGTTCCACCTGGTGAGCCCTGAGCGTCCCTTCCCTCTCCACTCCTACCCTCCACTGCGATTTGGGCAGCCAGGGAGAACAGTTTCCCATCAGTTTTGTGCATGCAGGTTCCTGCAGCAATGGCCCCTTGGAATGTACTGTTGCTGATTTCTCCTGCTCTTGCTTCTTGTGGAGAAAATTGCCAACAGTGCCTTGTAAGGTCTGCCATTGATGGTTTGTGGTTTTTAGCAATATATGTAACAAGTGCTGGGTTTTAACCTGAATTTCTCCTGCCTTGCAATGCCTGTTTCTTCTTTTATATTAATGAAATCATCTTCATTTTTCACTGTAGTAACAGTTGACTCCATATTTATGTTGTAACTTGATCTAGAGACAAATTTCTTGGCTTGCCACAAGTGGTTGTCACTAAGTAAGAATCAAACTCATTCTTAGTACTACCTGAAATTCAGTAGTAATTGAAAAAAAAAAGATATTCCATCCCATAAATTGCTGAACTTTGCATGCATTAATATTAGCTCCCAATATTTTAAGCAGTATGTAAGTAATATGTAGCATGACTAGTGACACAAGGAAATACAGGCACATCATAGTTTATATGCAGTGTGTGTCTGGAAAAAAGGTGTTCTGGGAAGTTTTTCAGGTTTTTATGTTAGATAATTGCAAATGAAAAGCTTCCTAAGCTGCTGTAAAACATTAGAAGATGTATTTATTTACTAATTGTGACTAAAGCAATGCTCAATTTAACTGGAAGTGTTTTAACACTTGTCTGAGTGTGCTAAATCCTTCTAAAGCCCCAATTTCTGTACTTTCATTTTTCTTGTGACCGTGGTAATTTCATTGTTATTTTTCATTATCAGATGCTTAGGAGCCTAAATATATTGGGTTCCTACATGACAGTGTCAGAGAAGGGGTTAAATTTTTACCTGGAATAAATCTTATTCTTTGAACCCCTTAACTGGCAGTTTCTGTAAACAGAGGTTTAAGGCCTGTGATCAAAATCTGGCATTTATTTTTACAGCCTTGAAAAAGTATATATAATGATTAAAAATAAAGTGTAGTATCTAGGAAATACAGAAAGGTGTGTACAACACTGATAAATTGACAGTGCAAGAAGCCAAAGTGTAATTGAAATCAGAAGTATAATCCAGTTTATCAGTCCCACTGAAAAGGGTCATTATTTTTTCCATGACCTTTTTTCCCCACTAATCTTTTCTGCCAAGACATTAGGTGTGTAATTTTGAAATATTACAGGAAGAATTTAAATCTAGCAGGTGCTACAGAATTGTGAGTTAAGGAAACCTGTGGTATAAGTAATCCTTGGCCAACTCAGATGAAAGCAGAGTATTCCCTGTAGGCCTGAATCTCCAGATAGTTCCTGGTGTTGACCTCACAGATGCATCGACGTCAGTTCTCTGGATTTTGTGTGCTGTGAGGACAGCTGTGGATTCATGTGGTTAAGCTGAAAGCCAAATTTGTAATTATCCAATTAACGTAACTTTCAGTTAAAGTATGGAGCCACCTTTACTTTCCCTCCCTTTCCCTGGCTGTGCTGTTGTGTCTGCTTTGCATGGGATGTGTTGTTTCCTAATCTTTACCCTGAACGTGTTGTGTCGTATCACAAAACAGATGGGAATGCACTTCAGATGACAAATCATTTCTAACAAGGAACAGGATGCACACCTAAGCTTTCATATTCTCAGTTTACTCAGTATGTGTATTTACTAGTGATTCTGTATTTGTCTTGAAAAGAATGATGTTACTAATTTATGATAAGATGGTTTGATGCCAGTGTAACATGTGCTTGTGACTTCCTCAAATGATCTGGCTTTAGAGCTTGTACTAAAATTAAAGTTTTTATAAAAATGAATGTGATTGTTGAGATTAAAAACGCATCAGCTGAAAAAGCTGTGGTTTTCATCATACAAACTAGGTATATATAAAACTGGTAAATCGAATTGAGATGTGATTTGGCATTTTAATTGATTGGCTTTTCTTCTTAGTGTGGTATAACCTCACCCTTCCCACTCTCCTGTATAAAGTCTTCCTTTAGAGCTGATGAAGGAGTGAAGTTAGACTTCAGTTTCCTTCTTAGTGAGATACTCAGACTTTATGTTCCACATAAGCAATGTTGGAGGGAAATCACAAGGTGAACGCAGTGGATTTTAATCTTTAGTCTTGTTCCTGTCAGTCATTCATAGGGACTTCACCCTGTCCCTGGTCTCTTTTCATGTAGTAGTGTCTGATATAAATGTAAATGCTTTCCTGTGGCACAAAACTGATTGAGGATGACTGGTTCTTTCCTGGCTGCTCCGATCCAGCCATAGTCTCAGGGCAGCAGGAGCTGGAGGAGGAACTGGCCACAGTTCAAGGAATGGGCAGGCTGCAGCAGGCAAGAAGAAAAGGCAGTCAGACCAGCAGGAAGCTGCAGGTGGGTTCAAAGAGATGTGAGTTAATTTTTACCTGTCTGTTAATAAAAATATGGAAAGTACTGTTATTTGTGTGGTGCTTTAGTCTTTAAAACATTAGGAGCTTAAGAAGATAGATTGGAACTGAAAATATTGATAAATTTAATGATCATGTACATAGCCAGAAGATGAGAAATTCCAATGGCATCACACCTCTCTCTTATTTCTTTCCACTGAAAAATCACAAGCTTCTCTCTGTAGTAATTCCCATGCCTGAAGCCATGTGCATGCTTCAGATGTTAAGGCCATTTTTGGCTTCAATAAAATCTTTACAAATCTATTTGCTGGTGGAGCTTTACTGAATAATTAGTGCCACTTCATTCAGGTGGACTTCTAGGTAGGTAGTGCTGAACCTTGCATGAAAAAATGGTAACTTTTGTAAGAATTAGGATGTAGATTTGACATTAACAGACCATTGGAAGAATATGATTAGTTAAGTAATACTTCAGAGAACTCTTAACTGTAGAAATCAGGGGACTAATTAAGGTATCCAAACATAGTTGTCCATTAGCTTCTCAGATAGCTGAGGGGGTTTTTAAAGGCTGGCAGATACCTTAAAAAAACTGTGGGAGATGTGGCTTTTCTGCAAGGAATAGCTGGAAGCTGGGCAGGCCACTCTAGTCCACAGCAATCCCACGTACTTGCATTGAGGCACCTGAATCACGTGCTGAGTTTTGGGATTTTTGATTGAAACTGTGGTTTTAGTAGCAGAATTCTCTTACCCCTGCTTGCTTCCTTCTTTAAATTAAACTTCCTTCTCGTGTTTTGTGTGTAGGAAGAATTCCCCTTCGATGGCAAACAATGCTTCCAAGAGCTGAATGTCACCTTGGATAGCACTGACTCAGCTGAAGGAGAAAACATGGGAGGTTGGTGGCCAGAGTACCCTTCACCTAATGCAGGTGTGATAGCGACTAGACAGTTGATTAAAGCATGCACACAGCATCTGCATTTTGTGTCTATTTTTGTTTTCAAATTCAGCTAACAGCCCATTTGTGGTGTATTCTAATCTTTGTTGGATTTTTTTGCCTTGTGTTTTTCTTCCTTTTCATTTCCAAGCATGTGCGTGCTGGATGAACTGCCTAGTTCTGGCTCACAAGTACAGCATAAATATGGCTGAGCACTGGAGTTGGATTTGCTTTGATGCCCATCAGATATCCCATGTGGCAAGCTCATGTGTTTTTTTTTAAGTTATGAGTCTTGTTCCTTTGAATGTGTTTCCAATTTATATCACGGTTATGTTGCAAACCTGAATTCCATTCCATTGCTGTTTAATTCAAAAATACAATTTTCAGTTTTTAATGCTGATGTTTTTGTATCAGTGGTAAAGATTGTAAATACATTTTATTGTTAAGATGGAATAGGCTCACTTGCAAATTGTCAGTCCAGATCAGTTTATTAATAATTACTTAAGATATGATCCTGCAAGTACCTGATTAACTTGTGGTTAATATAACATGAGCAGCACTATTGGTTGAGCCACAATAGTGGTGGCTCACTATTAGAATGTTTCTGCCAGATCCTCTGAGTTCTTGAGCTCTGCAACTTTATTTTGGTTTTCCAGCAGTTAAGAATACTTTTGCCATCTTAATTTTGGGGATGTAGTACCATGGGTGTTTCCACTAGAAATGGGTGAGGTCTGATTGTGCCCAGCTCTGATGAGAACTTTGAATAAGGAGCTGCAACCATTTCTAGCCTTCAGGAGTTTTGGTAACTTGTCTTGAAAGAATTTTTCTTCTTTGACCTGAGTAGGTTTACGGAGTGTGGTTGAAGAGTTGGAATTGGAAAGAAATCAACTGCAGGAGCAAATACTTTTTCTGGAAGAGCGTTGTCAGGATTTGGAAGACAGATTTCAGCTTCAAGGTAGAATGGAGGCTCTCCAGGTGAGCTTTGGAGTTGTGGAAACCTGATGGTGCAAGAGAATCATTCTCAGTTTGTGTTCTTTATATCATAGCCTACAGTAATCCAAAACCATCAATTTGCAGCTGACAAAAAATGGCAGCAGCCTAATTTACACTCATTAATTGTGTTGTCAGAGAGTGTGCACATCCTATATCATGCTTTGAGGTGGAAGCCTGTTGCTTTTGTTCAGCACGTGGAGAATTATGATTAGGATTAAGCTTTATTTGTTTTAGAAACGTAGTAGAAGACAACATCATTTCCATAATTCTTTGGGGAGGTCTTTGCCAGAAGGCCCAGAATTAGATTTTGGTTACGACTGGCTTAAGTCTCCCTCTTCTTACATCACTCAGGTTTCTTTTCTGGGTATGTGTGTATTTAATATTTCTCCTATATATATATATATATATATATATACTCATTTATAGAAAAGAAACTCGGTATAGAAAAATGATTTATAATTTTATATATACATGCAATCTGAACTATTATATTAGCTAGATACATATTTATATTTTAAAACCATTCAGTGAAGGCCCCACAAAGAGCAGTCAAGTTCTTTTCAAAGGAAAAGTTATTTTTAGTATTGCCTGACAGACAAATTACTGTGATAATTTGTGAATTGTGTTTTCACTGACTGACACAACTGTTCTTGTACTCAAACTCTTGCTGCATCACTCTTAGTTCTTTATCTGTTAAGTTGCATAAGTGTAAAAAAGAATGACTGGTTTTAAGATGAGAGACAAGCTTACATTAATTATTGAGACTCTTGTAACAAAGCCTTTCAATACAGGTAACGTTTGGTGTAGAGGAAGAAGGGCAGCTATTGAGGGCGGTGCAGGTGTGTTCTGCCTCCTCCAAAATGCCACCTTCTTTTCAAGAATGGTGACAAGTTTGCCATGTTTGTCCTACTTGCTGTTGATTCTGGATATGTTTTGTTTTTGGTTTTTGGTTGCTGTTGTATGACTTTTTTTCTTTTTTCTTTTTTTTTTTTTTGTGGTTTTATTTTTGAGTTGGTGCAGTGGATCTGACTAGAGTAGGAGATTTGTACTGTGTTTAAAAACCCCAAAAAGCTGTGTGAACGAAGCTTGCTTCCTTTTTTCTCCAGTTCTCTCGTGCTTCTCTGAGAGTGATAATGCTCTTTTCTCATTGCTTTGTTGCAGAATGAAAATGAACGTTTGCAAACTCAACTCACCCAATTGCGCAACCAACAAACGCGAGATGTGGAAAAGCATCAAATTCTGATCTCTGGCTTGAATGAGCAGCTTAAAGGGTAAAATGAAGATTCTTTACAACTCCACACACCATCGGCTTTCTTTGCTTTAAACTACAACTTCTAATGAGGAGTATAATCTCTTAAAACACTTGAAAAAACACTTACTTGACTCATGTTTCTATTTGCAGTTGTGTTATTTTTATACTTGGAAGTTTAAGTGGGAAGTGTAAAAATAGTGATTCTCTTAGTTTGGGGCTAGTAAGTTTAGAAAATGTAACACAAGCTTTGTTTTCAAAATGTCTAAATCTGTATTTTCTTAGATTAAGTGACAGAAATAGTTTCCTTGAAAATTCACTTGGAGAAAGAGAACAAAAACTGATGAGCACGACAGAAAAGCTGGAACAAATTGAAACTTTGAGGAAACTGCTTCAAGAAAAGGATGTTCTGAACAAAGAGCTTGGTGAAAAGTTTGTGCATGCTGAGCAAAAAGTAAGTTAAACCTATCGTTAGTATTTCACTTATTAGAACTGATGAGCTTTAACCATAACTTTCTATTTGTGTCCCAGCAGAAATATTGCTGCTTTCCCAGTCTGAAAGTTTTTGCTCTATCTTTACAGTTTTGTTCATTTAATTGCTTTGCATTAAGCTTGGTGTAAGGATTTCTTTGACCCAACAGAGCTTTGCATGAATGTATTTACATTTTATTGGAGCGAAAAGTTATTGTTTATTAATTTGAAAGTATAAACTTCACTGTTGTGTAAAGTCAGTATTATCACTCGTAGCAGCACAATTTTAATAGAATTCTATGTATTTCTATCACATGAACTTCTACTTTTAATACTAAGTTGAATGAAGCCTTAAAGAAATGCAGTGTGTATGAAGTGGAGAACGTTGAGCAGAAAACCGCCATCAGTGATCTCACAGAAAGAGTTGCTACACTGAAAGAAAAGGTAATTTATAAAAATAATGTAAGAGAAGGAAGTTTATGTTCATTTTTCATGGCCCATTTAAATGTCAGCAAAAGCGACAGCATGAGCTGCTTTAAATTTCATACACTGAGCTTTCTGTTTGCTAAAAGGATCTAAAGAAGAACATCTTGTGACTTTACATTGGGTGCAGGCTAATTGCCTTAAATGCTTGTTCTGCGTGTGGGGTGTAACTTCTGTTCTCCCTCTAACAGGTGTTTGGAGTGTTCTCGTAACATTATTTCCTTGCTGTTTAGACTTTGAAACAAGACAGCGTGGTGGAGTCCATGCAGCTGGACCTGGACCAGACAAATGAAGAGCTTGACAAATTGAATTCAAGCCATTTGGAGGAGAGGTCTCAACTCATTCAAGATCTGCAGAAACGTGAAAGAGAAATCGATAATCTGAAAGAAGCACTGGCAGAAAAAGACAGGGAGATGTCTGTCCTGTCACTGAACATGACAGAATATTCTGAGCAGGTTATGATCCTGAAGCATCACGTGCAATGCAAAGAGGAGGAGATGCGAGGTTTGGAAGAGGCTTTATCAAAGGCTGAAAGGGAAATGCTTTTGCTGAAGGAGGTACAGACAGCTGATGTGAGAGATGCCAGTGTGAAGATCTCTGCCCTTTCTGAGCAGAGTAACACCATGAGACTGGAGCTGGAGAGAGTTAGAGCTGAGAATGAAGCTAAAACCAAAGAAAACGAGGAATTAATAAGGCAGAGCACTGAGAACAGCGTGACAGTTAAGGATCTCCGCTCTGAAATCAAGGCCAACAACGTCGCGTACCATAACAAGCTCACAGAGTGTGAGTCACAAATTACTCTGCTGAAAGAGCAAATTGCTAAATCATCTGAAAAGCTGCAAGAAACAGAGGATAAACAAAGAAAAGAAGTGGAATACTTGAAATCTCAGCTTGAGGAAAACAATGCTCTGAAGGAAAAATGGAACAATTTGCTTAAAGAGAAAGAGAGCAAAGCACAGACACTGGAAAATGAGTTAAAGTCAATTAAAGATTCATACAACAAGCTGGTTTTGGAAAATACTAAAAAAGATGAAGAGTTGGCTGAGTTATCCAGGAAGCTTGCAGAACATAATGACCATGAGGAAACAGCTAAAAAGGAATTGCAAGAGAAACAAGAGCTCATTAATTCATTAGAGGAGAAACTTGGGGCTTTGGAGAAGCAAAATGAAGAGACTAAACTTAAATTAACTGGAGATCTGAAAGCCAAAGAGACACGTTGCAAAGACCTTAATGACCAATTAAATGAAATGCATGAACAAATTAAAAAACTGGAGATGGAGACACAGGAGAAAGCTTCAGCTAATAACCAATTGCAGGCAGATCTTGAAGGGAAACAAGAAAAATTGGCAGAGCAAATAAAAGCAAATGAATATCTGAAAAAAAGTATAGGTACAATGGAAAAAGAGAAGGAACAGCTAATCAGAGAAAATGAGAATTTGTCCAAACTCTTGGATGTAAAAGAGTGTGAGTTGTTGAAGAAAACCCAGGCTGTGGCAGAATTAGAGAATGAGTTATCTGTCAGCACTGCTGAGTATGAAAAAACTCTTTCAGTACTAAATTGTGATAAAAACACCCTGGCAAAAGAGATTGAACAACTCTCAGCAGTTGCCAAGCAAAAGGAAAGTTCAGTTGCAGAACAGCTGGGGGAGAAAACAAAGGAATGTAATATGCTGGCTGAGCAGTTGTCTGAAAGCAAGGAACAGACCCGACAGTTGCATGAACAAGTGCAATCACTGCTCATTCAGCTGAAGGAGATTAGAGATGAAGAAATAAAGAAAGAAGAAATGTTAAATAATAAATTATCTGAATGCAGTGGTCTAATCCAAGAGCTCAGCCATAGTAAGGAAAAGAATTTACTCCTGCAGGAACAAATTCAAAGCATAACTTCGGATTTTGAAACTGCGAGCAGGTCTCTAGAAGAGAAAAATCTTCAAAATGATTCATTGTGTAAGGAAATGGAAGAGAGTAAGCTTTGTGTTGTAGAGTTGCAGGATGAAATAAAAAATCTTAAAGATGTAAAAACTAAATTGTCTCAGTTGGTAGAGGAAAGAGACCTGGCTGTGAAAAGTCAGGGTTCAGAACTTGAGAAGTTTCAGAGGCAGATTTTTGAAAAAATGGAAGAAAATAGAGCGTTAAATAATCAGCTACAGCTATTAAACAAAGAAGTGGAGGTGCTTAGGCATGAAAAGGAAGACTTCTCAAGCTTACTGAGTGAGAAGTCACATGAATGTAAACGTCTCCAGTCTGAAATTACTTCAGCAAGGCACCAAGCACAAACAGCAGCTCTAGAAAATGAAAAATTGAAAGCAGACATGGAGACAGTTAATGTTACAGTAATGAAAAAGTCAGAGGAAGTAGCTGCTTTAACTTCACACCTGTCCCAACAAAGTCATAATATTTTAGATTTGAAGGACCAAATTGACAGCCTGTTGATGGAGAAGGAAAACTTAAAAACTGCCTTTGAGGAAAAAGAAACTCTCCTTTCTGAAAAGGAGGCTTTGATTCGGGAAATGAAAGATAAAGTGGCAGGAGAAGGGCAGTACGTGGAAATCATTTCAGATCTGCGAAACCAAATACAAGCCCTGAGTGTTGAAACCAATGAGCTCAGACACGCAATGAAGGAAAAAGAAAATGAAATTAAGAGGCAAGCCCAAGAATTAAAGTTATTAAAAGATAAATCTGAAGAGTCTGATGTACTTAGGGTTCAACTGTCTGAGAATATGGAGGTTATTTCTGACCTTCAAAGTCAGCTTAAAAACTTGACAGAACAATCGTCCCAGTTGAATGATTCAGTTGTACAGAAAGATGCATCTTTAAAACAAAAGGTAGATGAATACATCAGTTTAAAAGCACAGCTTTCTGAGGTGCAGGATTCTTGTGTTGTACAGGAGAAACAGTTACAGCTTTTAGCCTCTGAAGCAGAGCAGTTAAAAGTACTTGTTTCAGAAAAAGAATCAGCCATCAACAGTATTTCAGTATTCAGTGAGAGTTTAAAGATGCAACTTGAAGAGAAAGAGACTGAGTGTGGTGTCTTAAAGAAACAGATGGTGGAGCTGGAGGAAATGAAGGAGAACTTCCAAAAAGAAATAGAGCATCAGAAGAGTGTAATAATTGAGATGGACCAGTCCTTATCAGAGAAGGAATCATCTCTTACAGAACATGAAAGTCTGCTTGAAACTCTGAAGGAGAAAGCAAGGAAGGATGAAGAGAAGACACATCTAATTTCTCAGCTCCAAAGTCAGGTCCATGAACTAACACAAGAACTACAAAACTCTAAAGAGCTAGTCCATGAGAAAGAAAATGCCTTTTTATCTCTTCAGGAGAAAATTGAAGCACAGTATGAGCTGAGAACTCAGTTGAACGTGGCTCTTGGGCAAAAAGAAGAAGTTATTGCTGGACTGCTTAATTCCTTAAAGGAGAAAGATGCCAGTGTACAGTTGGCAGAGAGCAGTGTTAATGCTCTTTCTAGCGAGATTGACATTCTCAGATTCAAGTTAGAGGAAAGTGGAACAGCCATGAAAAACCTTACTGAGGAATTTCAGGAAAAGAATGAGAAACTTGATAATCATCAGAAAAAAATTGATTCTTTGACTGTTGAACTTGACTCTCTTAAAAATGAGCACCAAAAAGCACTAGACCAAATAAATACCCGGGAACAAGAACTACAGCAGAAAGACTTGGCTGTGGAGTCTCTGCGTGTGACGTGCGCTGAACAGGCAGAGAAATTGGAATGTTTGAAGTTGGAGTTAAACAACATAAATTCCAAATCATCTCAGGACTGCCATGACAACGCGCTTTTAATGAATAGTCTGCAGTGTCAGGTGGAGTCTTTAGAGAAAGAAAAAAACCTCTTGCAAGATGATGTTGGTAAACTGATGGCTGAAAACACACAACTTACTGCATCTCAGGCTGATTTGCAAAAGAAATTGGAAGAGCTCCGGGAAATCCATGAAAAACTAGAAACCAGTGAGAATTATTCAAGGATGCAGATAGATGCTGTCAAACTGCAGATGAAGACTGAAAAAGAGAAGTTACAGATGCAGGTTAGTGTGAAGGGTGAAGAACTTTCTAAATTAGAATTTAAATGTCAAACTCTAGAACAAAGCCTTCTTGAGTCAGAAAACAAATGGGTGACAGAACTTGATAGGGCAAATTCACAAAGTAATGATCTTACTGAGCAATTGAGCAGTTTAGAAAGTGAAATGAAATCAAAAGATAGCAAAATCCAGTCTTTGCAGCAAGAGCTGGATCTTATAAAAGAGAAATTAACTCAGAGCTTATCTCCATTACTTAGTAGCAGGCTTTTATGTAAAGGAAAGAAGGCACAGACTTCAGATTCTGAACTGCAGCCAACCGATAGTAAAACTCAGTTGGAAAAATTCTCCACTCTGGTAGCTGCTATTCTGAGCAAAGAAACAGAAGGAGAACATTTGCAAATGGTGCTTTTAGAAAAACAGAAAGAAATAGACACCATGAGAGATGAATTAAGAAGTGTGGAGTCTCTTGAGAAACAGACGGAGGTGCTGCAGGGTGACATGGAAAAGATGAAGGGCAAATACACATCTGAAATTGAATGCCTGTCAAAAGAAATAGTCTCACTCAAGGAAACATTAGGCAAGCAACAGTCTCTCCTGAAAGAAAGGGAGGAGTCTTTGGCAGAAATAAATAAGCAGGTGGAATTTCTTCAAGACAAGATGAATAACTCAGAAGAAATGGTAAGAACTAGTCAAGAAAAGCTGCAGGCTGAGGGTAAAAAAGTAGCAAGTCTCCTTGAAGAAATGGGGGGAAAAGATCAGCTCATCAAAAACTTAACTTCCCAGGTCAATCAGCAGAAGGATTTAATTTCTGGTCTAAGCCAGCAACTGAAAGAAAAAGACTGTTCTGTTACCCAGGTCATGGAATCATTGTCTAATGAAATGCTGAATTTTTCTGAAGAAAGAAATACATTAAATGCCAAACTGCAAGACCTTGAAGCTGTTCATAATAGTTCAGTGACAGAGCTAAAGCGAGTATTGCAAGAACTTGAGGATTGTAAGAAAGAACTGGAACATAACCAGGTTATGTTAAGCAGCAGAGAAGCTGAATTTAAAGGTTTAATGAACGAAAAAGAGGAGATGAAGTGTAATCTTGAGAAAATGGGCAAGGAAAAAGAGAATCTGAAAAAGAAACTCCAAGCAGCGTTGATAGTAAGAAGAGATCTAATGCAAAAAGTTGGGAAGTTAGAAAAGAGTGGACAGGAAGAAATAGAAAAAGAGCAAAAAAAAGCAGAGGAGCTGTTGAAGCAAGTTAATGAGTTAAGAGACAAGCTGAAACTAATTGAAGGACAAAATAATGATTTTGAGTCTCATCTTGGAACTTTGAAACAACAACTTGTAGAAAAAGATGCCAAGATAAGTGATTTGACCAAAACTTTATCTTCAAGAGCATCCTATTTAGAGGAACTTCAGCACAATATCGCAGAGCTAAATGATGTCATAGCTGAAAACCAAAATGTTTGTGAGCAGAACCTAAAATCTTTAGGGGAAAAGGACTGTATGCTTGCTCATCTGCAATCTGTGCTTGATGAAAAAGCAAGGGCATACCAAGAGGAGCGTTCTCAGTTGCTCTTGACTCTCGAAGAGGTGAAGTCTGAACTTAAAAAGAAGGAAGAATTGTTGAAAAATTCCAATTTAGAAGAGCTTGGTTCAAGTGCTGGAGACAGGAATGAGTGTCTGAATCCCAACAATGACATTAATGCCATGAATCAATTACAAAAAGAAAAGGAAGCTTTACAGAGGGAGCTTTTGGTCATGAAAGAAGATACAAAAAAATTCCAGCAAGAAAGGGAAGAGCACATGAAACTGGCAGCAGATTTTGATGAGCAAAAAACCGACTTTGAGCAGCTCAGGCAAGAACATAAAGCACTCTGGGAAGTTCTCCAAACAAAATGTAAAGAGCTGGGCTTTAACCAGTTAGAAGGGAAGGAGCTGGCTCCACCCAAGGCACTGCTGGGAGAAGAACAAGCTGACCTAAGGAATTTGGAATCAAACAAACCAAGAAACAAGGTAGAGGCTGCATTCTTGAAAGAGTCGGAACACATGGTCACTTCAGTGCCAAGTGAAGACACCAAGCTAAAAGAACTAAGAAGTGATTATGCAAAACTTCAGGAGGAAACAGAGATGTTAAGGAAAGAGTTGAGAAAAATATTGGTTGAATTTGGTGATGATAAAGAAGAAACAATCAGTTTAAAGTCTTTGAGCCAGCAGGAGCAATGTCAGGGCAGCTTGTTGGAGGACATAAAGCACCTACAGAAAAAGCTGAAAGCACATGAGACTGAAACTGTAGAGCTCAAGGCAATGCTTGAACATGTGAATAATGAGAAAAAAGCACTTATTAAAAAAAGTGAAGAGGATTACAGGATGAGCCAGGAGGAACTGCAGAGGTCAAGAACTGAAGCTAAGCAGGAGGTTGCAGGAAAGAATGAGGAAATAGAAGCACTGAGATGTTCACTTACTGATTTAGAAGATAAACTTGGTCTGGAAAAGGAATTACTAAACAAAGCCATAAAGGAGGGCCAGGAAGAAGCCCACCATTACAAAACAGCATTTGAAGATGTGAAGAGTGAAAAAGAGGAACTTCTCAGCTCTTTGGAAAAGTCCAATTTGGAATTAATTAACATGAAAAAGGAGGTCGAACGTTTCAGTGAAGAAAACAAAAGTCTTGTGGCAGAGCTGCTTATGCTGCGTGAGAAGGTTGAGATGAGTAAACCTGTGGTG
Source organism: Ifrita kowaldi (assembly GCA_013398055.1). Classification (NCBI taxonomy): domain Eukaryota; kingdom Metazoa; phylum Chordata; class Aves; order Passeriformes; family Cinclosomatidae; genus Ifrita; species Ifrita kowaldi. Next base: position 108,115 of record VZRS01013253.1, on the reverse strand, counting down.
TCCAGCAAAGACCTTAAGGAAGAAAATGGGACTGAAAAGGAATTGGGAGAGGTTGGTTCAGAAAGTAATTGCCATCAAGGGAATTCTGAAGGAAAAGTCACAGCTTTTCAGCTGTCAGAGACTGATTACTCTGGGAAAACTAAACTGAGAGAAGCAACAGAGTGTGGAATCCAGAAACAAATGCAAACAATGGAAGAGCCACTGGCAAAACCTGCAAATGGAAATGATTCCAAAGCCCAAGAGCAAAGAGCTGTAACAGAAGAGAAATCCAGAGAGCGCCTCCAAAGGAAGTTACAGGCGGCTTTAATATCGCGTAAAGAAGCCCTGAGAGAAAATAAGTGTCTGAAGGAACAGATTGATCAGCTGATGTTGGAAAGAGAGGAACTGGTGAACAAGACAGGAATGCTGGAGCACTTGCTAGAGCTTGGCAGAGAAAAGCAGAGTTCAAGTGGTGTGGCTCCGTTGTCCAGAGAGGAGAGCCTTGCTTCGGAAAATGCGAGGCTGCTGACCGAAAATGAAAACCTCACTGCGGCGTGTGAAAGTCTGAAATCCACCATGGAGTCCATAGTTCAGGAAAAAGAGGCCTTTTCTTTCCAATTAAATACCTTAAAAGATTCTCAGACAGTTGAATTGACAGGATGGAAGGCTAAACATAGTGAATTAAAGCAGGAGTATGAATCGCTTCTTCAGGCGTACGAGAATATCAGTAGTAAAGTGGCAGATATGAGGCAAGTCATTGACCTCAGTAGGAAAGAGAAGCAAGAGGCTGTTCAAAGACTCAGGGAAGGACAGTCTGAGAAGGAGGCTCTGCAGAAACATTTACAAAATCTCCTCAATGAAAATGAGGTTATTAAGAACCAGCTGAAGCAGCTGGGTGAATCCAAGAAAATGGAGGTTGAGGAGTTGCAGAGCAAAGCCGAAAGGCAGATCCGTGAGCAGGAGGCCAGGATGCAGGAACACCAGGATCGTCTGCATGAGCTCACTGAGCAGAACCATCAGCTGATGGAGGAGAACGAGCAGCTGAAACAAACCTCTGAAAACCTAAAGCAGGCTTTGGAGAAAATTCAGAATGAGAATGATGTTCTTCACAATAACATCACTGTAACTAAAGCAGCCTTGGGAGAACTGCAGGTTCAAATGGAAGTCTACCAAAATGATACACAATCTAAAATCAGCGATGCATTATGTGAGAATGAATCACTGTTAAAGGACATTAATATGTTAAAGGACAAACTCTCTGAGAAAGAGCAAGCTGTGCTTGTCCTAGAACAAGAAAGAAAGTTAATTTCAGAAAAAGCACAAGAAACTGAGAAATCTTTGCTCCACAAAACTCATTGTCTAACAAAGCTGGACGTGGAATGTAAAAGTCTAACACAAGAAATCATTAGTCTAAATGAAAAAGTTAAGATTTTAGAGGATGACAAATGCCTGTTACAGGAAGAATTAGAAAATGTACAAGAAAGTTCTTACAAAGTAAAGAATGAGAGAGAATTTCTTGAGACAGAATTGCTTAATCATGTTAAAAAAGTTGATCATCTTACCGATAGGATGAAATCAGCACAGGTACAGAATAACTTGCTGTTACAGCAGCTGGAAGAGTTAAAGGCAGAAAAATGCAATGTGGTTAGAGAAAAGGAAGAGCAGCAGCTCCACCTTGTAAAGATGTTTGAGGAGAAGGTGAAAAGTGCTCAGAGGGATAATAATGGGACTAAAAACAAAACAAAAGAATTGCAAGAACTCTTAAAGGAGAAACAGCAGGAGATCAACCAATTGCAGAAGGATTCTATAAGGTTCCAGGAGCTGATCCTGGATTTGGAAAGATCTGTGAAATTGTCACAGTCAAAAAATGAAAAATTCGAAAAGGACTTAAGTAATGCGTCAGAAAAGCTGGCAAAATCAAATGACGAAATAGTTCATCTCAAGGGAAAGCTTTCTGCACAGCTGAACCTGTTGGATCAGTCAAAGAGGGAAGTGGACAGGCTTAACGAAGAGAATCTAAACTGGAGGAAAGAACTTCAGAAGAAAGGAGACGAGCTGCAGCTTCAAAAGAGAGGACATGAGAGAGAGTTGGAATTTCATCTCCAGCAGCTGAAATTGCTTCACAAAAGTGAACTTTCGAACCTGGAGGAAAGACATGGTGCCCTTGAGAGAGAAAAAGATCGAGCGATGAGTGAGGTTCAGAGTTTGCAAGAGGAAGTCAGCACAAAGGACTCTCAGAACAAGCAGCTGCAGGCAGATCTGAACGCAGCTCTGGCACGATTGGCTGCTTTCACAAAGTGCATGTCCTCCCTTCAGGATGACAGGGACAGGGTCATCACTGAGATGAAAACCTGGGAAATGCAGTTCAAAGAGGCCATCCAAAACAAGGAGAAACAGCTGGAAGACAGTAACAAAAGAATAGCGGCCTTGCAAGATGAATTGAAAGATAAAATGACTCAGATTCAAGAACTAAATATCAAATACTCTGTGGTAGAGGAAACAAAGGATGAACTGTATTTGAGGCAAAAATCTGTTGACATGCAGCGCTATGAAGAGCTCTGCAGGATAAAGGAAGAAAATACCTTCTTTTTTAACAGACAGCAAGAGCTGGAGAGTGTTCTTCAGTCCAAAGAAGAAGCTTTGCAAGCACTCCTGAAAGAAAATAATTCTCTTAATCATCTCATAGAGAACAGTAAAAGTGCAGGAAGAGAGATAAAAGCTCTGGAAAGTAATTTTACAAGACAGGAGCAAGAATTGCAAGAGCTTCTAGCAGAGAAGGAGAAAATGAATGCTGAATTGCAAAAGCAGCTGACCATTTCTGAGCAAATGAAGATCATGCTAAATAATAAGGACAAAGAAATTGCCTTACTCATTTCTTCAAAAGGGGATGAAATTTCAGACTATCTGATTCAGGTACAGACTCAGCATAGGAATCAGATCAAAGAGTATGAACTTCAGGTGAGGTCTTTGCAGATGGAGAGACAACAAGCTGAGGAGTCCCGTCAGAGGCTGGAAAACGAGCTGAGAAATCTCCAGGTGAAAGCAGAAAAAGCAGGTCAGGATAAGGCTGCGATTGCCAGTGAAATAGATGCCTTTAAAAAATCCATGTCATCTCTCCAGAATGACCGGGATGATCTTTTTACCAGATACAAGGAGCTGGAACATCTTCACCAGGATGTCTTAAACGAGAGGGACAGTCTCCTAGTTGGCAGTGCGAGTGAGACTAATGCTTTGAAACAGGAATTAAGGGTCCTCCTCAACAGGATAGATGATCTGCATTCTGAAAATGCAATGCTGAGTGCACAGCTGATAAAATACAGGGAGGATCTTAACCAGGTTTTATCTCTGAAAGACCATCAGCTGAAGGACTTACTTAAGCAGAAATTGGATTGTATTAAAAGCCTTGAGCATGAGAAGTATGATCTTCAAAAACAGATAAAAGAGATGCAGCTTTCCAGTGAACTGCAGAAGGGGGCTGCTGTGGCTTTGGAACATGAGAATAAAAAATTGGCATCTAAAGTAAGTGATTTAGAATCTCTAATTGCATCACTAAACAAAGAGAAACTCGTTTCTGAATCTGGAGAGAAGCTGCTAAGTAGTGAGAGCATTCAGAAAAAAGAATCCAATGAGCAGCATGGAGGAAAGCTTCAGAAAAAGGTTCAGGAACTCCAGAAATCCAGAGGCAGAAATGCAGATGAGGAATACAGTGGGACTCTTTTGACACCTGAGGATGGAAATAAACCTGATGCTTCTACAGAGAAGATGCTGCACGAAGTTCAGTCTCAAAACAGTGAGTTGAGATCCCAGAATGAGGCCTTTGGGAAAGCAATGACTGCTCTGCAGAACGACAGAGATCGGATCATAGAGGACTTTAAAGTTCTTCAGAGCAAATACACCTCCGAGCTCAGGAGTGAAAGAAAAAAAGGAGACGACCTTGCAGCTGAATTGGAGGGGTTTAAATCCCATCTCATGAGTATCCTCAAAGAAAACTCCCTTCTGCGTGGGGCTGTCCTTGATGCTGCAGATCAGGTTACCCTTGCTCAGGTGGCTGATGGCGTTGGAAGTGTCTGTAGGACTTTAGTCAGTCGGGAGCTGGAGGTGAGCAGGCTCTCAGCCGAGTGTGGCAGTTATGTCCAGCAGATCGAAGCGTTTGCCAAGGCTATGGCCAGTCTCCAGGATGACCGAGACAAATTGCTGCAGGAGCTCAGCCATCAGAAGGTAACTTCTGAAGCCAAGCAGGGTGCAGCTTCATTTCCCATTGATTGCAGCAGCATCAATGAGAGAAATTCTTGTAAAAGTAGTTTGGATGTGCCTCAGAACAATGGGGAAACTTGGGTAAGTTGTAATTAGCCACATGGCTCTGTAATTTTATTCTTTGTGCAAAGAATGCTCAGACACATGATGGGTTCTGGAGTTAACTTTGTAGATTGTGTGAGTGCTAAGATAGCACTATGTGCCCAGAGAAGGTGTGTTTATGATTTTGGGAGTTGAGGTAAATGGGGAAAAACCTTATTCTGTAATTAGAATTTTAGCACTAATCAAATTTTACCCATCTAGTTTTCATTCCAGTTCACTAATGGTGTTTATTAAACCTAGGCTAAAGAAGGAGCCAGCCTTGCAGCTGTTGAAATATCCAAACTGAAGACCAAGGTTGATGATTTGGAGAAGGCTTTGCATCAGACAAAAGCCTTCCAGGCAGAAACCGAGAGAGAGATCACATCGTACCAGAATGAGCTGGCTGGATTAAGGTATGACAGTACAGCTTTGTCCTCTTCATTGGTTTGTTGAGAATATATCATTACTTAACATCTTATGTTTTATGTTCAGGATGGAAAAAAACCTCCTCCTCTCTGAGTCCCAGGCGCTGAGAAATCAGTGTCAGATCACAGTGGCTGAGAAAGACCGGCAGATTGCAGAGCTCCAGAGGCTGCAGCAAGACATGATGGGGAAGAAGTCCCTCCCTGCTGGCAGCAATTATCCAGTCAAGGTAAGGAAATGGAATGTAGCAGCAATGGAAAGTGGAAGGTAGCAGTTTATTGTGTGAAATCTGCAGCCTGCTTCTCAAAAGAGAACTACCCAGCACTCTGTAGTGATCTTGTGAGTTACTGCCTTAAGTTAGTTAAATCCAGAGTATAAAAGGAAGAAGTTGAAAAAAAAAATCAAATTATTTATTATGGCTGTAACCCATTTTCAGGGACGTGGTTTTTAAGAGGATCAAAAAAGAGCTTGGTGGTTTACATGGACAGCAGGTTTCACAGTTTCTATAGGTGATGCAGAGAAGTTTTAAACACCTAATAAAGTTCATTCTTCAGAGCCTAAATCAATGTCTAATTAATGCAGATTAGACTAGGACCTAACTGGGGGAGAAAGGGGAATGGAAGTGTTCTTGTCCTTCCCCTGAAGCAGCTGGAGCTGGCTTCTGCCAGGAACAAAATCCTGCATTTAGAACGGCAGCAGCTGACTCCCAGGCTGGCAAATGCTGTTTTGTAGACTGTCATGAAAGATTCAAGGAGAGTGGTATTTTAGAATAATATTCTTATTTACCTCTTCTGTGCCAAAGGAAGGAAGCAGTATTCATTTTAATTTCATTAAAACCAGCATTTTAGCTGCTGAAGTTGGTATGCTGTTTATTTTCTGTGATTACAATCATGAATAAGAGCTATTGACCAGTAATGTCTGTGGGTAATGGAGTATTTTATGTAGTAAAAACCTTTTATTTCACAATTGTGTGGGTAAATAGATTCCATAAAGCATTAGAGATGGCACATATCCCTCCTTTACTGGAGATTAATACCAAAATGTCGAGCTGCCAGAGATAAAGAAGGCCAAAGCTGTAAATTGGTAATAAATTCAGGTGGTTTTTCTTTCCAAATGGATTCTTCCAGCTTTAAATTCATATTTACAAAACAGTTTTTCAAGTCATGAATACAGTACATTATTAGCTTGAAAATAATTTTTGAAAGGTGTTTTATATTAATCCTTTGCTACTTTTCCCCTTTTTTTCCACATTATTCTTATATTCTTCACATTATTTGCGAATTAAGAATTAGGTTGGATTGCCTTTTTGCGGTAATTTTTTGTTATTTTTTTAATGCAGGTATTAACACTGTATATTAAAAAAACCAAACCTTTATTTGAAGTGTCTTTCAAATGTGGTATTAAGTTGTGAGAAGAAAAGAATTTTGTGAGAAGAGAATTCTGTAGGGTGTCTTTAGTGTTGGGGTTATGGGTTATTTAGAGGAGTCCTGTACCATTTACCCTGAAAATCCTGATATTTTTAAGGCTTTGGAAACTGCCACCCTTGCTGGAAGTGCAGATGGAGCAGAGGAAATCAAACGTGTTCTGGCTGAGAGGAACCAGCTGCAGGCTGAGCTGCAGCGCTGCCTCCAGGAGATGCAGCAGAAGGACCTGCACTTCCAGCAGATTAATTCCAAGGTAACTTGGAGCAGCAGCTCTGATCCTGAAAAGCTCACGTGAATCTGGGCTGGGACCACGTTGGAATGTTGCTGGAGTGGTGGTGCCTTGCATGACTGAGTGGTATTTTACTTTAAAACTTAGGTATTTTAAAACAACTCAGCCTGGAAGCTGCAAATAAAATGCCAGTTTTATCTTTCTGCCAGGCTTTCCTGACTTGGTATTTAATAAACTTGAGAGGTTTATTTGACTCTGCATTCTGAAGACATTGATGAACTCCTGAACTTCTACCCACAGTCAAATATTTTTCGTTATAGGCAGAAACAGGTGTCTGTCTTAGCTGGAACAAGATTTCAGCTTCTGCTTTGGGTGTACTGATGACAGGGGAAATCACTGCTCAGCTTTCATTATTTCCTCTGCTCATAAAACATCTGAATCCCAACCGAACTGTGACCTTGCCAAAAAGTGGATGCAATTTTGAAACAGCAGGTCTCAAGTCTGCAGGGATTTCCTGGGAGAGCTAATCCCTAACTTTTAATGACTTCAGTGTGAATTTCCCTCAGGTTGTGCAGTCAGCAGAAGAGAATGCTGTCCTGTCTGCCCAGCTGAAGACTCTTTCCCAGACTCTGAGGGACAACCAGCTTCATTACACTGATCTGCAAAATCGTTACTTAAGGCTGGAGAGGGAATACCAGGCAATGCAGGTGACATCTTTCCAAGGCTCTGTCCAGGTAAACAGACACATGGAAATGTTTTTAGGTTTCTTCTTTCTGTGCCTCCACTTTTGTGGTTTTCTTGCTAAAAATGAAATAAGTATTTTTTGTTGTACTGATTCAGTACTCTTGCTGAAGAGTACTCACATCAGCCCATGATGTGCTGAAGATAACTGTCTTTATTGTTGTTAAATTGGTTTAATTGGACTGTTCATTTAAGGAAGCTGTTTTACATATATTTTTGTTTTGAAACATCTTTTTTGAGTTGGTCTACAGCTGGCAGAGATAACTGGATGATCACTGCTCAGTGGATCAGGAATTTTAGTGATTATTTCACATCAGTCGTGGATCGTTTTACAAAGCTTGAGTAACATTTTCAGAAGTGAGATCTACATCACCAGCTCAGCATTTCAGTACCTTTGCCAACCCCTCATACACATCTATAACATTATTATTTGGGGTTGGCACTTCATGATCTTTTAAGCCCCTTCCAATCCAGTCCTTTGGGATTCGTCATTATTCCTTTATTTTTAAAAAGCTTCCCTGCATTGCCTTGGTTATTCATTAACAATCATTAATAGAACACCCTAAAATAGCATATGGGTACATGTAGAAAACAACCCTTGCTCTTCCATAAATGGAAATAAATCCAAACAAGAACTGTAAATTAAAAATAAATGAATAGCTGCCTTGCTTCTGGAGCTGTGCTCAGTGCTGCATTACAGTGTGGATGTGTAGATGTATTTTTCTTTCCCTTCAGACATTGCTGAGAGGTGGAAAGGAAAACATTAAATGGCATAAAGAATGATCTGTTCCACTGTTTCGCGGTGCTGTAATTGAAATAAAGACTTTTGGCAAGTAGAAAAACAGCCACTTGTTTGAGGTTTTTTTTCCCCCCCTTAATATTTTCTAGGATGAAACCAGAGGAGAAGTTCCCCCTGGAGCGCCACGGGAGAGATCTGGGATTATTGTGGAGATAGACAATATGGAGCTAAATGAGCTCAGGAAAAGGTCAGGACTCGGAGCATGTATTAGCAATATTGGTTTCCTGACAGCTGTGTTGTGAGTGTGAAAGTAATGCTTCTCTATCCCTCTGAGGCATTTGTGTTGAGAAGGGGAAGGAGTGGATTTACAGTGGATTAAATGAATCATAAGCCATATTCTTCAATTGTTATCATCTGGTAATACTTGTGTTTGTTTCTGACTGGTGACTTTATTTCTATATTTAAGCTAAAGCACCTCATTATAATTAAGTCTGTCACAAAAAGGAAGATTTCCTAATAAAAAAAGAACAAGTAAGTAGCTCTTCGAGTCCATAAAATACTGATTTCAGATTTGATTTTGTCCCAGGCTTGCAGAGACTGAGCAGCAACATGAGTCAGTGCAGCAGGCTCTCTCCCAGCTCTCAGAAACACTGGCTGAGGAGAAGAGGAGGAGAGAAGCTGCAGAAGAGGCTCTTGGACTCTCTGAGGAGAGAAGTAACAGGTAAAACACGGATTATTTATTTGCCTTTTCTTTTTAGTGAGATTAGTGAGAGGTTTTCCTGTGGGTCTTAGATTTTTTTTAGATAATAATAATAAACAAACCTGTTTATGAGCCCACAGTGCCTGAAACAGTGAAAATCCATGTGTTAAAAAGCTAAGTTAAACTCTGGATCAAGAAAGTGTTACAGGCTTTGGGACTTTTTTCCCTTTATTTAATTTAATTTGTTAGACTCAGTAGTCAGTGCTATTTCTTTTTTAGGAAAAAAAGCTCCCATCTAACAGCTTTAGCAAAGCCACTGGTTAGATTGAAAATATCATTATCCACCTGCGTAAATGAAGTGTCCCTCACTACCATCACCTGAAAATCACTGTTCATGATGGTGATGGTGGGGGTTAATTCTGAATAAATGAAACACCTTGAGAGTAGATTGTAAATAGACACTGAAAAAGACCTGGCAACATGAAGTGAGTCTGCTTTTTGTGGGGACCTTCCCTCAGTAATTTAAGTATGCGGAATAATGTGTTTTGTGTCGATTCAGTACTTAAAAGAGGAGGTAATTCAGCAGTGCATGTCTCTGTGCCTTGCATTTTTCTCTAGATTTGAAGTAGGCAGTTACAGGTCTGTCCCCAGTGACTACACTGTCCAGATGGAAGCTGAGGAGGAGAGGGAAGCCTTAATCATCAATCCCAGTGAACATGTGGTTGTGAGAAAGGTAAGGGAGTGAAAGCCTTTAAAAACCCTGAATCATCAGCTCCTTAGAAGTGTTGGAGAAACACCCTTCAATCCTTTCTGTTGGGGCTGTGAGTCCAAGACCAGCAGCTGTGTAAACTGTGCCAGAAAACACCCTGCATATGTCCAGATTAAAAAATGTATGTAGTCATATTTCTACTACACATGTGGCCATTAAATAAACTGTGTCTGCATTTAATTATGCATGCCCAAAAGGCAATATGCATATTTATGTGTGTGGAGTTGCATAATACACAGCTTGTACTCATTCCTTTCCCCCCTTATTAATGCTGGGTTTGGGGCTTTTAAATCATTTATGCTTTGGGGTTTGGGATCGGTTGTGTTTTGGGGTCAGTTTGTGTCGGAGGCAGAAGGTTTGTAGAGCCTCACAAATCCAGGCTGCAGTGGAGCTGTTTCTGATTTGTATTCCTGATTCTTCATCTGATAATTTTTGTCTCTTCCCCAGATGAAAGGAGGAGCCCTTTCCTTGCGCCGCTGGCTCCGAGGGCGAAGCCTTTACTGCTCCAAGCTGCTGACGGCCCGAGCCAAATCCCGCTATTTATTCCTCACCTACCTGGTCTCACTACACCTCGTTGTTCTCCTGTGCCTCACTGGTGTGCTCTGAATCCACTGCATTCCCTGGGGGGCTCCTTTGCCTGTGGGCAGTGCCGGTCCCAGCCCGGAGACTCCTCACGTGCTGCTGTTCCGCTATGCACTGGACACAGTTGTACAAACCCCTGGGACACTACGCGGAATCCCGAGCTTCTCCAGTGAAATCCGTGCATATCACACTTGCTCCAAAGTTGACTTGAATTGCCCTTTAGCAGTGGGATGTTATATTTGCTAAGGAGAAAATATTCCCCTCTGCCCTAGAAGGAAACTGCTGCATACAAGTTATTTAATATTGTTTGTGGGTACATAATGGTTGGTTACTACTGAATGGGTTGTAAATGATATCTTTTCTATACAAATTTTATTTTAAGAGTTAAACTATAAATTCTAAAGGAATATCAAGCTATTACTGTATATTGGCTTCTTGATTATAACAAGAAGTTTTATAGAGTGCAATAAAGGAAGAACTACTGAATTTTTGATTTTCTTTGGTTGGTTTGGTGGTGTTTTTTTGGCTGAAAATAAAAGAATTAAGAAGGTTCTTTTGTTGCATTCAGTTTGTAAAGAAATCAAGGTGCACAGGTCTGTGTGGTAATGAGGTAAGCTGATGATTAAAGATTCAGTAAAGATTCACAATTGAGATGACATCAATATCTCCAACTTCTCATGTTCTTTTTGTAATTTTTTCTTTCTGTAACTTGTTGGGGTTTGGTATTTTTTTAATTTACTTGCGTTTTTCTTGGTGGGGTTTAGTTACTGCCTGTCTTGGAGGCAAAACATTCCTCAGCTGCAGAACATGTAAAATTCAAGCTTCTGAAGACACAACCTTACATATTTTACATGTTTCAGCTTCAAGGTACAAATCAATAAATTCAACTAAGAATCTCAATGGGAAAAGGAAAACCTAATGAATACGGGAAAGGAAGGATTCCATGGGCTTTACTGATGAGCAGAAACAAGGTTGACTTGGAGATATTTTAGTGAAGTGATTTATCTGCTTCAGAGGTAGTTACTGCTGCAGGTAAATACTGTCAACCACCTTCTTTTGACGGTCTTTAATATTTCTTAGTCTGGTAAAGGTCTGGATTTTTATATAAATCCAATATATTCTGCTATAATTGATTTTTTTTTTTTAAATAATGGTGGTTCATCTCCTTGGAGTGGCTGATTCAGTCCCTGTGTTCAGCCCTGGTGTCACCCAGATACTGAGATAACTCCTGAACACCACGTACAGTGGGAGCACGGGTACTGAACAGGCTGACTTATCCCTTCCCAGCCTGAAGATGGGTGTTAGCAGGATGATAACGAGCTGTTCTCAGCTAATTATGTTATAGTGAAGCAGAATGTTTTCCAAAGGCAACAGTGGGCCTTCAGTCCACCCAGTGTGAGGGATTTGTGTCTTCAGGGGAGAGAAAACAGCCCTCTGTCCTGAGACTTAGTGAGTGGGAAAGGATCCAGAGGTGTTGGAAATTCTATCCTGCTTTATCCAGGCCTCTGTGCTGTCACTGTGAGAAGCACAAACAGGAGAAAAAAAAAAGCCAAATGGTTTGATGTGTAGATACCCTGTGAACTCCATTCCAGAAGCTGATCAAAATGTATTGGGAGGTGAGCTCATGTCATTTATGAGGCAGCTTTTCCTGGGTGAGTATTGCCCTCAGAGCGTTCATGTTGCCATTCATGCTTTAAATGCTTGGCTTCACGTGGCCTGAGAAATTGAGGGAAATTGTTTAAGATTCTCTACCCTCAAATTCCAGTGTCTCAGCTTATGTAATTCCTGATGTGTTTAAGAACTGAGTTTCCCTCTGGTTTGTGGTGTTGGAGCCAGAAGCTGGATGCAGTGCTGTAATCTGGATACTGCTGGTAAATAATTGGTTTATTGCAGTGCAAAGCCTTTTCCTGAGGGTTTTGGAAGAAAATACCAATTCATGGCAACGTGAATAAATGTTCAAAACCACCAGCAACTAGAACTAAGGCATAAACATTCCCACATTAAAGCTCTTTCCAAATTTACCCGATAAAATCCATTTTTGCCTTGTTAGGGACAAGAACTTCGCGGGACAAGTGCTGTTTTTAATTCCTTCCCCGTTTCTGAAGTACCTTTCCTTACTGAGTGAAGTTGCCAAAGAAGGAGAAATAAAATCCTTCCCTCAACTGCCTAAAGAGGCACTTCTCCAGTCCTGAAAATAACCCAGGGACCCAAAATGAGGCCTGCCCTTGGTGAGAGTTTTGCCATGAATTTCAGGGAGAGCAGGACTTTGAGGTGTTGGCCGGCTCCTGAAGTGTTCCTGGGCACTTGAGCCAGCTGCCTCTGTCCTTTTTCCCAGAAAAAACCCTTCCATGAAGTGTTTGCCACCTACAAATATGGAATAGGTCCTGGAGTGAGCTCTCCACATTACAGAGTGGCTTAAAAAAACACAGCAAACGCTTCCCTGCAACTTTTGCTGGGCGTTATTTTTAGTTTGTTTGAGATTGATGATCCCCCTCTAAAAAAAAACCAACCAAATTTGAACATTCCATGAGGGAAAATTTTGAAGTAATGGATGTTTTGGTGGTTTATTTACCATTAACTACTGATGTTGCAGCTGGTACGTGCATACAGCCAGTTAATTTTAAACAAAGGAACTTTCCAGATGACAATTCCCCCTTGGAAGAGGTGGGATTTACGCTTAAATCCCCGTAGAGAGCCGAGTGTGTGTCCTGTAGCTGAGCTTGCCCACGGTCAGGAGGCCAATTAACAGAGTATCCCAGGACCCTGGAGGCTGCAGCGGGAGATTCCCCCTTTGGAAGAAACAAAAGGCTGCGAATGTCCTGATTAATTTGCTTAGTTAAATCCCATTCAAATGGGAATTTGTGTGGATACTTCACATGCTTGGTAAGATCTGGGTTTTAGCATTGATTTTGCTGGTTAGGTTTATTCTTCCCCAAAATTGCTGTGTTTTAATGATATGAAGGTGTCTTGTGGGGAAAAAAGCCCCACTTGTTGGATTTTATTCATATCATGAGTCAGATTTTGATTTTTTTCTGGGCTGTCAAAACCCTCCCCTGAAGTTCTGTGTGAGGAATAAGGTTTTGCCTCATATGCTGTGATATTATTTTGGGGCAATCATGACAGGCTTCCTAATGCAAAAGTGATAAACTTAGTAAAACCAGTATTTAACAAGCGATTTTTCTTCTAGTAAATCTGTTTCTACTTTGTATTAATGAATGCATTTTTTTGCAAAATAGGTGTTTTTCACAACCATTTGACTTCCAGCAAGGGGGAACCTCACTGTTTAAAGGCAAAATAACGGAACTGCTTAGACAGAGAGAGCAACCAAGCGAGTAAGTCTAGAGAGATTATATCTTTTCCACCTGTTTCCTTCCCTTTATTTGTGCAATGGCAAAGGACCCATTCCTTGTGGAGAACCATGAGTTTGCTGATGCCTACCTTGACTGGGGCTTCCCATCCCTATACTGATCCTTTGAGAGGTTTTTTTAAATTTTTTTTCCTGAAGCATGTTTTTTCTGTTGCCAAAAGTTAGCTTTTCAAGTCTGAGTGGTCAGAAGGCATCTTTATCCCCCATCCAGCACAACTTCCTTGGCACTGTGCAGTGAGCTCTGTGGGAAATGCCAGTTCCAGGATGTCCCAGGTGCAGGCAACAGGGTGTGTTCATGGGAGAAACTGCTAAATATCTTTAATATCCCGTGTGTCCTGGTCTCTTTGGGAAGTATCTGGGTCTGTGTGTGGAAAATACTGTACTGTCTGGGGGGAAGCTGCACAGGGAAATGCTCCTGGTAGTGTTTTCCTGAGGAAAATGCTGCTGAAAGGGAGATACAGGGCTGGGATTGTTCTGTACTCTGCTTGCTAGGATGAGGTTCAGTTACAACCCATATATCTGAACTCACTTACTGTGCCAGATCCACGGACCCAGACTGTTCCAAAGGAGCAGACCAAAGGTGATCCAGGAGCAGTGGATATTTGGATAATAAACTCGATATTTGGAAATATTTGGATATTTGGAAATAAATTGCTCACCTACTCCTCTAGATGGAAGCACAGCACTTGGATTTCATTCTCTCCCTGCTTGCTGCAAGCACGCTTTTCTAAGTACATCCCATTATGTTTTTCTTCCTCAGAATTTTCCCGCTGTCTGCATTCAGCAAGAAATAAAATTTTCCTGTAGGGGAAAAAAAAAAAGTTAAACTTGTAGGCCCATATTTTATGCTCCCTCATCCGCATCTGGCAATTGTCCTGTGCACAGCACGCACCAGTGTGTGTTCCTTCCCTGGGTAATGCTGCGTGCAAGAGCAGACCATCTAAAATCGAGTTAGAAGAAGGAATTAGGGAAGGTTAAAAAGGTGGGATGTGCTTTCCTGTAGTGTGAACTCCTGGCTGGACTGATTATTTTTAGGGTGTAACATGGTGGAGGCCTCAGCAAGTGCTGTCACTCAGATAATGGTCAGGTACTAAATGGGCTCTTGCAGCTTGAGCTTTCCTTCTTTTTGTCACTTAGATGGATGCAGGAATTACTTGTGGAGGTGGCTCCCTAGTGATGCCTTGAGAGGCCTCCTAGAAACAGAGACCAGACAGGAGTAAGGGAATAAGGTCGGTATTTATTTGAAAGGCCTTCAAAGGTACCCCTGGGGAGCCAGAGGCTGTTCTCAAAATGGACGCCGAGATGGATGACAGGTCACGAGTTCGTCACACTTTTGTAAGTTTGGTTCATTTGCATATCAGGGTTAATTCTCCAATTAAAGCTTCAGTTTAATGATATAATTTCCCCTCAGCTTGCGCCCCCCCC